>WNWK01052150.1:0-12264 GCA_009830355.1 Cherax destructor | reverse complement strand
GGCAGTTTGAAGGGATGGAACGCTAGTTAATGCGTTTGATTTAGAGGCACAGTAGTCCCCCACTGTAAATTTGGCTTTCGAAAAGGGCCATTCTGCCATTGACCCCTTACTGTGCTTGGATACTTTATATTCGTAATCCCTTTTTCCTTTTTAACCTCTTGGTTATCGCCATTTTTTTGATCTTGAAAAACATGACACAACTTGGAAGTATAATATCTTGACCCAGGCCCACTCCTTAGGCCTCTAAGGCAATCTACCTTTTTTCCTTAAGGCTTTAGGTTTTGAAAGACATTTCTGTGTCTGGGTTAGTTAAAGGCTTTCCCGGACTTTGCCCAAGCTGAAGGTGCCCCCCAGGGTTGTGTTCTGAGCACAACACACTTTCTCCTTGCTATAAATATTCGGGTCAGTTCTCCCATCCAACATTTGGTCATGCTTTATGGGTGACTTTGCTATGTTTTTGGGGGTGCTGACTGTCACCTCATTGCAGTTTCCCTACAGCATGCCTTTAAACCAGTGCCCGATTGGGCCACCACCCCAGGGGTTTTAAAATTTTTCCCTGTGAAAAAACTCATAAAAATTACGTTTCTGGGCGTTCAGTGGTCTCTGATCATCCGTTGTACGTAGAACGTCATTTACACGATAATTACGTTCCTGAAAAGTGTGTTGATAATTTTGTCTTAAATAATTAACAGAACTTATGGGAAAAATAGGGGGCGTTTTTGAGAGTCCCCAAAAAACCAAAAATTTTTTTTGACCAACAGATCTTGCAAAAATTGAAAGGGGAATATGTAATTTTAGTTCATTGTCATGATATATTACTGCTTAAGACTACAAATCAATAGAAATTATAGTATTTCTTACCTTAAATTGTGGGGGAAAGATGTTTGTGGATGGTATTTAAATAAAAAATGGAAGGGGGCCCTTTGGTTTTAGGTGGGTTTAATTTTAGTGCATTGCCGTATTTTCTTTTTTTAAGACTTCAAATGCAATGAAATTTTAATTTTTATAAATTTTGGGGGAAAGTGTTTTTTTGGATGGAGTAAAATGGTATGGATGGTGTGGCCCTCTGGGCTGGGGGGATGCTTGGGGTTTGGTTTCATGAAGTGGATGGTAGGGTTCTGGTGCTGAAGTCGATGGTTGTATTGCAGTGTGCATAAATTCTGTAATGGATCTCTGGGCTTTTTATTCTGCATTACATTATACAGCTGACGGTAAGGCATCATCAGCTGGTCTAGACCCCGTTTCAAAGCCCTGCTTCTAGCTTTGTCAGGGTCCTCTTCAGTGAAAAAGTCTGCAACTTTACCAATAATATGGAACTGCTCACGTAACTGCTGCAATGTTAACTCTTTTTCTTCAGGTTCTTCTTCATCTATTTCTGTTATCTCCTCCCTTGCATCTGTGCATCGAACTCTGCCAACATTTCCTCTGGACTCCTGTCTTCATCAGCATCTTCTAAGAGTTCATTCACATCATCTTCATTCATATCTTCAAAACCATCACCTGGTAATCTCCTTGCCAGCTGAACAATTTCCTGAACCTGACTCTCAAGCAAGAAAAACCAGAGAAAGAATTAACTACAGAAGGCCATAACTTTCCCCAGCCTGCATTTAATGTTGATTGGGGCACTTCATTCCATGCACTTCTAGCATAGCTGATGGCATCTGCAATGTTAAATTTACTCCAGAAGCTTGGTACTGCCAGGTTGGAGTCAGAGTCCATTGATGCAACTAGTTTTTTCATAATTTTTTTTGTGTAGTTACACTTGAATGTCTGAATAACTCCCTGGTACAGTGGTTGAATCAGAGATGTTGTATTTGGAGGTAAAAATACAACTTTTACATGTGGGGTCACATCCAGCAAAGCTTGTGGATGAGTACGGGAATTATCAAGAATGAAGAGAGCCTTGAATGCAAGGTTCTTGCTGTGCAGGTAAAACTTGACTTCAGGAATAAAGTGATGCTTAAACCAGTCAATAAATATTTCCTCTGTCATCCATGCTGACTGGTTTGACTTCCAAATTACTGGTAAGGTGTTTTTATCCACACCTCTCAAAGCACGAGGAGTCTTAGAGCGGTAAATAACCATGGGCTTACACTTGAAATCACCTGATGCATTACCGCAAAGGAGCAAGGTGAAGCGATCTTTTGCTGCCTTGAAGCCCGGTGCACTTTTCTCTTGCTGACTGATAAAAGTTCGTGTTGGCATTTTCTTCCAGAAAACACCTGTCTCGTCAGCATTAAAAACTTGCTGTGGCTCATAGCCTCCCTCAGAAATAAGTTCCTGAAATTCAGCAGGGAAATTACTTGCTGCTGTATAATCAGCTGAAGCACTTTCACCAGAAAACTTAATATTATGTAACTTATTATGCAACTTAAAGTTCTTGAACCAGCCTGTAGTAAACATACACTCGTTTTCAGGCCTTCCTTCCTTATCAAACACTGCTTTAAACAACTGTAAGGCCTTTTCCCTAATTAAGAGAAAACTAAGTGGTGCACCTTTCTTTGTTTTCTGTTCGATCCACTCAAGCAACAAGTTTTCAGTTTTATTTACTTGTTGGGACCTACGTGTCATTCTTTTCATGA
The DNA here is from genome assembly GCA_009830355.1 of Cherax destructor. NCBI lineage: Eukaryota > Metazoa > Arthropoda > Malacostraca > Decapoda > Parastacidae > Cherax > Cherax destructor. The sequence goes on along the minus strand of WNWK01052150.1, from coordinate 9,682 downwards.
GGTCACATTTTGGGTAATTCATTACACAAGCTCGTATATTTGCCTCATTCTTCCTAATCGTACGAACTGACGCTTCATTAAGGCCATAGGCCCTCACTATATCCCTCACACGTGAGCCACTCTTAAGCTTATCTAATATCTCAATTTTCTTTAAAATTCCTAGACTTGAACGCTTAAACTTTTTCTTGTCACTTGCTGGAAAACTTGTATGCTTACTGGGTGCCATGATTGCTTGGTATATTTATCAAAATGCAATGAAAATGAGGAAATGAATGTAAATAAACACAGCGAGCTTCCCGATACTTATTGTTCTGCACGTGTACGAACCAAACTGAACGGTGGGAGGGATGCGTGGGTGGGTGAGGGTGGCGGGGGATGGCACAAGGACTCCCCCACTGACTCAATGGTTTAATCCACCGTGGGCGACCGCGCGCTAAAAATTTTTCCCCTCCTGCCGAACCGTGTAATATCATCTTTACGTCGTGTAAGATGATAATGTGGCGCAAAACTTAAATCGTGCAATACCCGTAACGTGCAACATAATCTCGTGCTAAATGACGTTCTACTGTACCTATACGGCTCACGTATCCCAGAACGTGATACAGTCAGGTTTCTTGGCCTCCTGTTTGACTGTCGATTGTCCTGGAAACCTCACATTACCTCTCTGAAGGCAACTTGTCATAGCTGGCTGAACCTCCTAAAAACCCTCGCACATCTTTCGTGGGGGCTGATCGTAGCACTCTCCTCCGCCTGCATTTAGCCCTAATTTTATCGAAACTCGATTATGGTGACCAGATATATTCGGCGGCCTCCCCTGCTACTCTTTCTAGCCTTAATCCCATAAATCACCAGGGATTGTGTTTATGCCTTGGTGCATTTTGTTCTTTCCCGGTTGAGAGCCTCTTTGTAGAAGCGAACATTCCATTCTTGTTCTTGTTCAATCGTCATGATGCACATTGCATTCGCTATTATGTTCACTCCCATGACCTCTGCAATCCTTCCATGTATAGGATTGTCACATATGTTAGTAGGCACTCCTTATTTGTCCGTCGCCCCTGTTTACTTCATCCCTTTTCTCTTCATCTACATTCACTCTTGTCTTCCCTTCAGCTACCACCTTTATATGTTCATGTGACATCTCCCTTTCCCCTACCCCCTTGGGAAGTTCCTGCTGTCTGTGTCTGTTCTATTCCTCTACCTTGCGCGAAAGCCCAACAACTTACGGCGGCTTCTCACTCTTTTTTTCTAGACCACCTGTTACCCTCAGCTAGCATCTTTACGGCTGAATTGTATGCCATTCTTGTGGCACTTATCCATATTGCATCTATGTCTGTGTCACCATTTGTGGTCGTTTCAGACTCCCTTAGTGCTTTACAGGCTATCCATAAAATTGATACACCTCACCCCCTAGTTCTTCGTATCCAACTTTGGTTATGCCGTATCTCTAGCAAGCACAAAGATATTGTTTTTTGTTGGGTCCCTGGTCATGTTGACGTACAGGGCAATGAACAGGCAGACACTGCTGCGTGGTCAGCAGTACATGACCTTCCAGTTTCATATACATGTGTTCCTTTCATGGACTATTTTGTGGTCATTGCTACCCACCTTCGCACCCGTTGGCAACAACGCTGGTCTGACCTGCTAAATAACAAACTTCATTCTATTAAACCGAGTATAGGTTTCTGGCCTTCTTGTCACCAATGTCAAGGTTGGGAGACTACACTCTCCCGTCTTCGCATTGGCCACACTCGTCTTACGCATGGGTATCTCATGGAGAGGCTCCCTGCCCCTCTCTGTGAGCATTGTCAGGTTCCAGTGTCTGTTCGACATATTCTGTTGGACTGTGTACTTTATCAACGAGCACGCAGAATTTACCTCCAACGGCGTCTTCGCTCTGCGGCCCTTTCTTTACCTTCCCTTCTTGCTGATGGACCCTCCTTTAATCCTGACTCTCTCGTTGACTTTTTGACAGAAATTGACTTACTACACAAACTCTGAAGATTATACCTCTAGCACCTCCTCAGTCCCTTCTACCTCGATCTCTTGCTACCCTCTATCCCTGCACTATCCACTGTCCTGCTGCACTCCATACCCTACTAATCATCCATCTTCCTCTTACAATCCATTCTCCCTGCATCCTGTCCTGACCAGCCGCGCTGTATAACCCCTGTGGTTTAGCGCTTCTTTTGATTATAATAATACCGCATCTGCTAGGAAAATGATAGGATGGATAGTGAGAACCTTCAAAACTAGGGATGCCAAGCCCATGATGATTCTCTTCAAATCGCTTGTTCTCTCTAGGCTGGAATACTGCTATACACTAATGGCTCCCTTCAAGGCTGGCGACATTGCTGACCTGGAGAGTGTACAAAGAACTTTCACGGCACACATAAGTACGATAAGGCACCTAAATTACTGAAAATGGTTGAAAGTCCTTGATCTGTATTCCCTGGAACGCAGGCGAGAGAGATACATGATAATATACACTTGGAAGGTCCTGGAGGGATTGGTACCAAACCTGCACACGAAAATCACTCCCTATGAAAGCAAAAGACTCGGCAGGAGATGCAACATTCCCCCAATGAAAAGCAAGGATGCCACGAGTACATTGAGAGAAAACACTAAGTGTCTGGGGCCCAAGACTGTTCAACTGCCTCCCAGCATACATAAGGGGGATTACCAATAGACCCCTGTTTTCAAGAAGGCACTGGACAAGCTCCTAAAGTCAGTTCCTGACCAGCAGGCTGTGGCTTGTATGTTGGTTTGTGTGTGTCCAGTAGTAAAAGCCTGGTTGATCAGGCCCTGATCCACTGCAAGGGATGGACTTGGCCACAGGGGCATTAACCCCTGAAACCCTCTCCAGGTATGCATATCATGAACTAATACTATATCCCCACCTGCTCTTAGCACATTTAGCTTAACCCCACCAATCCTAGCTGCTTTACCCCATTTCAATCTACCCACAGCCTCACACACATTCCCCACAACTGCCTCAGGCTCCTCCTCACTTCTGTGCAATGTTATCCTCCCCTGCCTTATGTATGAAATCACTGCGTCCCCTTCATCACTAACATTAAACAACTCATTAAAAGATTCTATCTTTCCAGCACCTTGACCTTCCCTGCACTCTGAAAGAGGGATGGGGATGTGTTGTATACAGTAGAGTAGAGCCCCTATATCTGCGGATTCGATTTCCGTGGTTTCAGTTATCTGCCAGAAAATATTAAATGGAAAATTCCAGAAATAAATGATTCATATGTTTCAAATTGCGATCATATGATGGAATGCAGCATTAAAGTCCCCCATATAATCACTGAAGCATTAGAACCTGTCTAGTAAATGTTTGATGAGTTGAAAAGAAAGAAACAACTTCCTATTACGATGTTTTTCCAAAAGGCTGAAAAAACAAACCATGTCCACTATCACTCTTCAAGGTTGGGCTCCTTGGCCCGGTGAAGAGGCTCTTGGTCTGAGGAATTAGGCCTTTTGGTCTCCTTCCTCAGACCGAACCTAATTACCCCCCACTATCCCATCCTCCCTATCCCCCTTTTTCCTTTCCTCCCCCCTCCCAACCCTCCCTTTTGCCCATCCCGTTTGTAGCCTCTGGGGTCCTCCCCTCTGGCATTACAGTTTCTAGGTAGGGGGAAGTGTGCTGGGGTTCATCCCACTCTGTGGGGTCCCTCGGGAGTAGTGTAGTTTGCAGAGGAATCTGGATCATCTGGAGGTGCCCTGCTCCTTTCCTAGATTTCCAGGAGGTAGGGCAGGGTGTCCAGCAGGTGACAGGTGTATCTCTGGAGGCTGCCTGTCGGTTCTGGGAGGTGGGAGCTGAGGGAGGTATGATTTGTGGCGGGTGTCCAATCGCCTTCTCTTTTGTCCGCCGAAGTGGCTCAGTGGATGTGAGGTTGCTATCCCAGAGTGCTGGTTTACTGGTGTGAAGGGTAGGGTATGGCACGGGTTCCATGCTGCATCTGCACTGCTGGCAGTTTTAAGGTCCTCTTGGATGAAGGGAAGAACTTACGGCTCTTCCATGCCTTCTAGTAACTGTCCCTCCACTGTCCCTTCCTTTTTTTTTTTTACCTGAAGTAATAAGAAGTGCCACCATCATGGACTCTTTGTTCCATGACCCCCCTCCTCCTCCCAGGCCCCTTTTTGCTACCACATCCTGTTCTGACCCAGCTTCGTTATTGGACAAGTCTCAAGACTTTTTCCGTACCCCTGTATCGTCTGCTGGTGATACTTTGTCACCTACTCCAGGTGTTGAGGCTCCGCCCATTTCTTCTAGTGCCTCTGCCTCTTGGATGCCTTTAACTATGCATCTGGCTTCCCCGAATACGATACAACAGTTTTTGGATCACCCACCTGCCTCAGGTCGGGCCACCTGTGGTCCTATGCTTAAACGCTCCAAACCATTTGCTGACGACAATTCTTCAATTTCTTTTCATTCCAGCCAGAAACGACTTACATGACACCCACTTCCTTATGTACCGTGTTTACAGGTGCACAGTGGACCAAATTCTTTTCCCTACAACTGACATTAACTGATTATCTTCCGGACCATAGTACAGTAGGACACCACTTATACGGCAGGTTAGGTTCCAAGCTACTTCCGGAAAGCAGAACGCCATTTGTTTCCACTTATAAATGTCATATAATAAGCTTACACTATCATATATTAAGTTAGCAGTAGAACAAGGCATTAAAAAACAATAAAAAGTAAAATACACACACAGTACACTCATTACTTACCTCAAAATATTTGTAGTCTTAATGTAGGGTGAAAAGTGAGTAGTGTTTATTGTAAGAAGTTAGGTATGGTAGCCAGCCAGGCCACCCCACCCCACCCCACAGAATGACAGTTTCAGAATGGGGCTTCCAACAGTCAAAGGGTTAATATAGGGTGCAAGGTGAATAGTAGGGTAGGTAGGTATCAAAGTGTGGTAGGTATTGTAGCCCATCTGGCCACTCCACCCACACATTATATACTAGGCATTTAAAGCTCCCTTGAGAGGTAAAATGCATATACATGTACAGTACAGTGGAACCTCGGTTTTCGTCTTTAATTCGTTCCAGAAAGTCTGACGAAAACTGAATTCAACGAAAACTGAAGCAATATTTCCCATAAGAAATAATGTAAATCCAATTAATCCATTCCAGACATCCAAAAGTATTAACAAAAAATACATTTTATAGAGAATAACTATAGTTTTACATACAGAAAACATTGAGAAATAAATATAAAGCACTAATGAAATTGATAAATGAACATTTAAATAACTTTTACCTTTATTGAAGACTCTTGTTGGCATATGGAAGACAGCAAGGAGGGGAGAGGCAGGGGAAGGGGAATCCCCTTCCATAAGGACTTCAGGTATCAAGTCTCTATCCAGGGTTTCTTCCCTTCTTTGTCTTTTACTGGCACTAGGACCAGCTTGAGAGTCACTGTACCCCTGTCGCACAAAAAAATCTGTCCAGAGAGGTCTTTTTCTGGCGTCTTTAAGATTTGCCTAAAATGGGACAAGGCATTGTCATTGAACATGTTGCAGACATGGTTTTCAACAGCTTTGTTAGTGTTATATTTCTCCACAAAAAGTTGCACACGTCCTTGATCACTGAAGGCGGCACATTCTCCCCTCTTTCTTCCCTTCCTTTCTCTTCTTTGTACTTTGCTACAAGTTCTTTCTTGAATTCTGTCATATTTCTTGCCTTCTTTATCAAAGGGCTGGCACTCGGAACTTTCTTTGGCCCCGTGGTGGCTTATTTAGCAGTTGCACTCAATAAACAAGCATGAGAGAGAGAATGAGTACATGAGAGAGTAGTAGGTTCATGAGTTTTGTAAACAAACCAGCCGAATGTATGGTTTTAGTTCACTCCGCAAGCCGACTGGAAAAACATCTCATATTTATGTTAATTTATTCTAGTGTGGGTATATTATTCATGTTTATATGTTACGTATGTAGTGTGTTTATTATATAATTTTGAAAAAAATATCATAGATGGATTAAGCAAAATGTCTATATTAACGTTTTATACGACATTTAATGCGCCTCAGAGTGATTACAGTAGACTGTCATTTAGCACGATAGTTACGTTCCTGAAAAAGTCATGTTAGATAATTTTGTCTTAAATAATTAAAAGAACTTATTGGAAAAATAGGGTTACGTTCCTGGGAGTCCCCAAAAAGCCAAACAAGTTTTTAGACCAACAGAACTTGCAAAAATTGAAGGCGAATATGTAATTGTAGTTCATTGTCGGGATATATTACTGCTTAAGACTACAAATGTAATAGAAATAACAGTATTTCTTTCCTTAAATTGTGGGTAATGATGTTTGTGGATGGTAGTGAAGAGTGAATATGGATGGTGTGGCCCTACTGGGCTGAGGTGGATATGTAATTGTAGTGCATTATTGTGATATATTACTGCTTAAGACTACAAATGCAATAGAAATAATAGTATTTCTTACCGTAAATTGTGGGTAATGATGTTTGTGGATGGTTGTGAAGAGTGGATATGGATGGTGTGGCCCTACTGGGCTGAGGTGGAGGGTTGCTGGTTGTCGGTAGAAGTGGATGGTAGAGGTTCTGGTGCTGAAGTTGATGGTTGTATTGGAGTTTGCATAAATTCTGTAATGGATCTCTGGGCTCTTTTATTCTGCATTACATTATACAGCTGACGGTAAAGCATCATTAGCTGGTCTAGACCCCGTTTTAAAGCACTGCTTCTAGCTTTGTCAGGGTCCTCTTCAGTGAAAAAGTCTGCTAGTTTAGCAGCAACATGGAACTGCTCACGTAACTGCTGCAAGGTTAACTCTTTTTCTTCAGGTTTTTCTTCATCTTCTGTTATCTCCCTCCCTTCTATCTGTGCATCGAACTCTGCCAACATTTCCTCTAGACTCATGTCTTCATCATCATCTTCTAAGAGTTCATTCACATCTTCTTCATTCATATCTTCAAAACCATCACCTGGTAATCTCCTTGCCAGCTGAACAATTTCCTGAACCTGACTCTCAAGCAAGGAAAAACCAGAGAAAGAATTAACTACAGAAGGCCATAACTTTCCCCAGCCTGCATTTAATGTTGATTGGGGCACTTCATTCCATGCACTTCTAGCATAGCTGATGGCATCTGCAATGTTAAATTTACTCCAGAAGCTTGGTACTGCCAGGTTGGAGTCAGAGTCCATTGATGCAACTAGTTTTTTCATAATTTTTTTTGTGTAGTTACACTTGAATGTCTGAATAACTCCCTGGTACAGTGGTTGAATCAGAGATGTTGTATTTGGAGGTAAAAATACAACTTTTACATGTGGGGTCACATCCAGCAAAGCTTGTGGATGAGTACGGGAATTATCAAGAATGAAGAGTGCCTTGAATGCAAGGTTCTTGCTGTGCAGGTAAAACTTGACTTCAGGAATAAAGTGATGTTTAAACGAGTCAATAAATATTTCCTCTGTCATCAATGCTGACTGGTTTGACCTCCAAATTACTGGTAAGGTGTTTTTATCCACATTTTCTTAGAGCAGTAAATAACCATGGGCTTACACTTGAAATCACCTGATGCATTACCGCAAAGGAGCAAGGTGAAGCGATCCTTTGCTGTCTTGAAGCCTGGTGCACTTTTCTCTTGCTGACTGATATAAGTTCGTGTTGGCATTTTCTTCCAGAAAACACCTGTCTCGTCAGCATTAAACACTTGCTGTGGCTCATAGCCACCCTCAGAAATAAGTTCCTGAAATTCAGCAGGGAAATTACTTGCTGCTGTATGATCAGCTGAAGCACTTTCACCAGAAAACATAATATTTTGTAACTTATTATGCAACTTAAAGTTCTTGAACCAGCCTGTGGTAAACATACACTCGTTTTCAGGCCTTCCTTCCTTATCACACACTGCTTTAACCAACTGTAAGGCCTTTTCCCTAATTAAGAGAAAATTAAGTGGTGCACCTTTCATTGTTTTCTGTTCGATCCACTCAAGCAACAAGTTTTCAGTTTTATTTACTTGTTGGGACCTACATGTCATTCTTTTCATGAGGTCACATTTTGGGTTATTCATTACACAAGCTCGTATATTCGCCTCATTCTTCCTAATCATATGAACTGACACTTCATTAAGGCCATAGGCCTTCACTATATCCCTCACACGTGAGCAACTCTTAAGCTTATCTAATATCTCGATTTTCTTTGAAATTCCTAGAATTGAACACTTAAACTTTTTCTTGTCACTTGCTGGAACACTTGTATGCTTACTCTGGGTGCCATGATTGCTTGGTATATTTATCAAAATGCAATGAAAATGAGGTAATGAATGTAAATAAACACAGCGAGCTTCCCGATTATTATCGTCCTGCACATGTACGAACCAAACTGAACGGTGGGAGGGATGTGTGGGTGGGTGAGGGTGGCTGGGGATACCAGTAGGACTCCCCCACTGACTCAATGGTTTAACCCACCGCGGGCGACTGCGCGCAAAAAATTTTCCCCCTCCTGCCGAACCGTGTAATATTATCTTTACGTCGTGTAAGATAATAATGTGTCGCAAATCTTAAATGGTGTAATACCCGTAATGTGCAACATAATCTCGTGCTAAATGACGTTCTACTGTATTATTGTGTGTTATTATTATCATTATTAATATAGCATCTTCAAGACTAATAAGACACTCATAGTGATTTTAATGTGTACCTGCACAGGTACACATAAATATAATTATCAGAGTACAGTACGTACAGAAAAAATGCACCAGCAGCGAATGAAGCTTCAAAAAATCCTAGCAAACAAAATTCCAATCTATGCAAATTCTATGCCTTGGGTATCTGCAGGCATGGTATATCTGGCAAAACAGGTGGGAAATGCACCTTTGACCATCCCAAAAAATGCCACACCCACATGACATCAGGAGGGTGCAACTCCCATTCCTATAACTTATTTCACCCTGAAATGTGTCACTCGTCACTCCATGAAAGAAAATGCTACAACGCATACTGCCAGGCACATCATCTAAAGGGGACAAGACACAGACCAGTCAGACTATGGGAAACAAAAGATGGGAGCCATAACCCCTCCAGAGAAAGAGGTTTTTGGTTCCAGGAAGGAAAAAGGACTGGTAAGAAATGACAGTAATCTTACACCAACTGCAAACACTTCTGGAGCAGAGGCACAGTTCCTTACATCAAGAGACTGCTCATAGAGTCAAATGCAATGTTTGCAGCAATCACGGAGACCCACATAAAGGATCATTTTGACAATGAAATATGGATCTCAGGTTATAACCTATTCAGATGTGACAGACTAAACAGGCAACAAAGGGAGGGGGGGGGTTGGCCTGTACGTCAGAGTCACTCATTTGCTCAGAACTAGTACTAAACATCTCAAATGATGTAGTTGAAGTTTTGGCGGTAAAGATTGAAAACTATAGTTGTATACAAGCCTCCTGATGCAACTTTCCAGCAATTCCGGGAGCAGCTTTTGAAAATTGACCACTGTCTGGAAAATCTTCCAACTCCTGCCCCAAACATCTTGCTAATGGGAGATTTACCTCTTTAAGGGGGGCTCCTTGACGAGGTAAAGAGGCTATCGGTCTGAGGAATTGGACCTTTTGGTCTTCTTCCTCAGACCAACCTAATACCCCCAATCCCCTCCCTTTCCCATCTTCCCCATCCTCCCTTTCCCTTCCTCCTCCTCCTCC
>WNWK01052149.1:10000-12264 GCA_009830355.1 Cherax destructor | reverse complement strand
GGACTGAGGAATTACTGCTGTAAGACTGGGGGACTATACCTGCTGCTGAGGACTGATTACCTCGCTGTGGACTGAGGAACCTGGCTTGTCTAAAGACTGGCAGTGGACTGAGGTAACTGGCTGTGGGAGTGAGGGTAACTGGTCTGTGGAGTGAGGGTTACCTGGCTGTGGGACTGAGGAACTGGCTGTGGGAGTGAGGTTACTAACTGTGGACTGAGGACTGGCTGTGGGAGTGACGGTAACTGGCTGTGGGAGTGAGGGTAACTGGCTGTGGGATGAGGAACTGGCTGTGGGAGTGAGGGTAACCTGGCTGTGGGATGAGGTAACTGGCTGTGGGAGTGAGGGTACTGGCTGTGGGAGTGAGGTAACTGGCTGTGGGATGAGGGTAACTGGCTGTGGAGTGAGGGTAACTGGCTGTGGGAGTGAGGTAACTGGCTGTGGGATGAGGGTAACTGGCTGTGGGAGTGAGGTAACTGGCTGTGGAGTGAGGTAACTGGCTGTGGGAGTGAGGGTAACTGGCTGTGGGAGTGAGGTAACTGACTGTGGGAGTGAGGGTAACTGGCTGTGGGAGTGAGGGACTGGCTGTGGAGTGAGGTTACTGCTGTGGGAGTGAGGGTAACTGGCTGTGGGATGAGGTACTGGCTGTGGATGAGGGAACTGGCTGTGGGAGTGAGGGTTACTGGCTGTGGGAGTGAGGGTTAACTGGCTGTGGATGGAGGTAACTGGCTGTGGGAGTGAGGTAACTGCTGTGGGATGAGGGTTACTGGCTGTGGAGTGAGGGTAACTGGCTGTGGGATGAGGGTAACTGGCTGTGGGAGTGAGGTAACTGGCTGTGGGAGTGAGGTAACTGGCTGTGGGAGTGAGGGTATACTGGCTGTGGAGTGAGGTAACTGGCTGTGGGAGTGAGGGTAACTGGCTGTGGGAGTGAGGGAACTGGCTGTGGGATGAGGTTACTGGCTGTGGGAGTGACGGTAACTGGCTGTGGGAGTGAGGGTAACTGGCTGTGGGAGTGAGGGTAACTGGCTGTGGGAGTGAGGGTTACTGGCTGTGGGAGTGAGGGTAACTGGCTGTGGGAGTGAGGGTAACTGGCTGTGGGAGTGAGGGTAACTGGCTGTGGGTAGACTGGAAGGGAACTGGCTTGGGATGAGGAACTGGCTGTGGAGTGAGGGTAACTGGCTGTGGGAGTGAGGGTAACTGGCTGTGGGAGTGAGGGTAACTGGCTGTGGGAGTGAGGGTTACTGGCTGTGGAGTGAGGGTAACTGGCTGTGGGAGTGAGGTAACTGGCTGTGGGAGGTAACGGCTGTACTGAGCTGTGGGAGTGAGGGTAACTGGCTGTGGGAGTGAAGGTTACTTGCTGTGGGAGTGAGGGTAACTGGCTGTGGGAGTGAGGGTTACTGGCTGTGGGAGTGAGGGTAACTGGCTGTGGGAGTGAGGGTAACTGGCTGTGGGAGTGAGGGTTACTGGCTGTGGAGTGAGGGTAACTGGCTGTGGGAGTGAGGGTAACTGGCTGTGGGAGTGAGGGTTACTGGCTGTGGGAGTGAGGGTAACTGGCTGTGGGAGTGAGGGTTACTGGCTGTGGGAGTGAGGGTAACTGGCTGTGGGAGTGAGGGTAACTGGCTGTGGGAGTGAGGGTAACTGGCTGTGGGAGTGAGGTTACTGGCTGTGGGAGTGAGGGTAACTGGCTGTGGGAGTGAGGGTTACTGGCTGTGGGAGTGAGGGTTACTGGCTGTGGGAGTGAGGGTTACTGGCTGTGGGAGTGAGGGTTACTGGCTGTGGGAGTGAAGGAACCTGGCTGTGGGAGTGAAGGAACCTGGCTGTGGGACTGAAGGAACCTGGCTGTGGGACTGAAGGAACCTGGCTGTGGGATGAAGGAACTGGCTGTGGGACTAAAGGAACCTGGCTTGGACTGAAGGAACCTGCTGTGACTGAGGAACCTGGCTGTGGGACTGAAGGAACCAGGCTGTTTGAGTGAGGGAACCTGGCTGTGGGACTGAAGGAACCTGGCTGTGGGACTGAGGGAACCTGGCTGTGGGACTGAAGGAACCTGGCTGTTTGAGTGAGGGAACCTGGCTGTGGGACTGAAGAAACCTGGCTGTGGGACTGAGGGAACCTGGCTGTGGGACTGAGGGAACCTGGCTGTGGGACTGAGGGAACCTGGCTGTGAGACTGAAGGAACCTGGCTGTGGGACTGAGGGAACCTGGCTGTGGGACTGAAGGAACCTGGCTGTTTGAGTGAGGGAACCTGACTGTGGGACTGAAGGAAC
>WNWK01052149.1:0-5000 GCA_009830355.1 Cherax destructor | reverse complement strand
ACAGCTGTGACACTGACAGCTGTGACACTGACAGCAGTATCACTGACAGCAGTATCACTGACAGCAGTATCACTGACAGCAGTATCACTGAGAACAGTATCACTGACAGCAGTATCACTGACAGCTGTGACACTGACAGCAGTGTCACAGCATATTCCCCGTTCATTGTGTCATCACCCTGGCCATCACAATAGGTTCAAGTCACGGGACTTAAACACACCCAATGGACTCACTCAAACGAAAATATATTAACTCATTAACTATTTTCAAAAAACTCAGACATTTTCATTTTCTTGTTAGTGATATATATATATATATATATATATATATATATATATATATATATATATATTTCTGTCTTCTTGTAGCCTTCGCAATACGACGCGGTACAGGAGCCAGACGGGTATTGATCCTGGCACTGTCAGAGGCACCGTAGTGTTAATTGTGGCACTGACCTTGCGGGGGCACTGACCCTTACTGGCACTCCCTCACACACCCACGATAGGGGAGGGGAGATATAATCACGATATACAAAATTCTTGAAACTCGTCAGAAAGTAACATATTGAAATGGGAAGACCTGACGCTAGTATAGTACTAGTATGGTACTATTACGATACTAGAATAATACTAGTACCGTACACTACCCTCCCATAAGGGCACTTCAGCCACGAACACATCACGGACACATTGCATACACATTACGGACGGGATTCAGTGAATCCGGTAACTGTCCGAAATCAGGGTTCACTATTCCCCTGACCAGCCCCTTCTGGCCCTTGTTGACTTTCACCCTTTACAGCCTTCACTGCCTTCACAGCCTTCACTGATTTCACAGCCTTCACTGTCTTCACTGCCTTCACAGCCCTCACTGCCTTCACGGCCTTCACTGCCTTCACAGCCTTCACTGCCTTCACAGCCTTCAATGCCTTCACTGCCTTTACAGCATTCACAGCCTTAACTGCCTTCACAGCCTTCACTGCCTTTACAGCATTCACTACCTTCACAGCCTTCACTGCCTTCACAGCCTTCACAGCCTTCACAGCCTTCACAGCCTTCACAGCCCCCAGAGAGGGGAAGTCTAAGGGCCCTACAACTCAAATGAAGAGATATAGAAAGATTTAGAAGGAAAGGAAGTGGATGGAGTGGTGTTCCATCTTACTATCCCTCCCTCTTCCATCTATCTCTCCCTCTTCCATCTATCTCTCCCTCTTCCATCTATCCCTCCCTCTTCCATCTATCTCTCCCTCTTCCATCTATCTCTCCCTCTTCCATCTATCCCTCCCTCTTCCATCTATCTCTCCCTCTTCCATCTATCTCTCCCTCTTCCATCTATCCCTCCCTCTTCCATCTATCTCTCCCTCTTCCATCTATCTCTCCCTCTTCCATCTATCCCTCCCTCTTCCATCTATCTCTCCCTCTTCCATCTATCTCTCCCTCTTCCATCTATCCCTCCCTCTTCCATCTATCTCTCCCTCTTCCATCTATCCCTCCCTCTTCCATCTATCTCTCCCTCTTCCATCTATCTCTCCCTCTTCCATCTATCTCTCCCTCTTCCATCTATCCCTCCCTCTTCCATCTATCTCTCCCTCTTCCATCTATCTCTCCTCTCCATCTATCTCTCCCTCTTCCATCTATCTCTCCCTCTTCCATCTATCTCTCCCTCTTCCATCTATCCCTCCCTCTTCCATCTATCCCTCCCTCTTCCATCTATCTCTCCCTCTTCCATCTATCCCTCCCTCTTCCATCTATCTCTCCCTCTTCCATCTATCCCTCCCTCTCCATCTATCCCTCCCTCTTCCATCTATCTCTCCCTCTTCATCTATCCCTCCTCTTCCATCTATCTCCCTCTTCCATCTATCTCTCCCTCTTCCATCTATCTCTCCCTCTTCCATCTATCCTCCCTCTTCCATCTATCTCTCCCTCTTCATCTATCCCTCCCTCTTCCATCTATCTCTCCCTCTTCCATCTATCCCTCCCTCTTCCATCTATCTCTCCCTCTTCCATCTATCTCTCCCTCTTCCATCCATCCCTCCCTCTTCCATCTATCTCACCCTCTTCCATCTATCTATCCCTCTTCCATCTATCTCTCCCTCTTCCATCTATCTCTCCCTCTTCCATCTATCCCTCCCTCTTCCATCTATCTCTCCCTCTTCCATCTATCCTCCCTCTTCCATCTATCTCTCCCTCTTCCATCTATCCTCCCTCTTCCATCTATCTCACCCTCTTCCATCTATCTCTCCTCTTCCATCTATCTCTCCCTCTTCCATCTATCCTCCCTCTTCCATCTATCCCTCCCTCTTCCATCTATCTCTCCCTTCCATCTATTCTCCCTCTTCATCTATCTCTCCTCTTCCATCTATCCTCCTCTTCCATCTATCTCTCCCTCTTCCATCTATCCCTCCCTCTTCCATCTATCTCTCCCTCTTCCATCTATCCTCCTCTTCCATCTATCTCTCCTCTTCATCTATCCCTCCCTCTTCCATCTATCTCTCCCTCTTCCATCTATCCTCCCTCTTCCATCTATCCCTCCCTCTTCCATCTATCCTCCCTCTTCCATCTATCTCTCCTCTATCAGCTACTCACACTTCATGCACCTCCTGCATTAACTCCTTATACCACCACCCTCCACTACCCTACCCTCCTACTATCCACCCCTCCACCACCCACTCCACACCACTACCACACCACTGCCACCACTGCCACCTACCTCTGTCCATCACCACTCCACCCACTCGATCCCTACCACCACACTACCACCACCCACTACCACCCCACTCCACCACCACTACCATCACCATACCATCACCACTCCACCACCACTACACCACTACCACCACACTGCCCACCCACTTACCACACCCCTCCACCACCCACTCACCCCACTACACCACACTACCACCACTCCATCACCACTACCACCACCACTACCACCATTCCATCACCCCTACCACCACCCTCCATCACCCTCACCACCACTACCACCATTCTATCACCCACTCCACTACCACCCACCATCACCATCCACCTTGCATCACCACTACCACCACCTCCATCCCACCCACCACTCCACCCATTCCATCACCACTACCACCACCACTCCACACCCACTACATCCCCACTCACCACCACTCACCCACTACCACACCACTACCACCACCCATACCACCACCCTACCACCACCCACTACCACCACCCACTACCACCACCCACTACCATCACCCACTACCACCACCCACTACCACCACCCATTACCATCCCACTACCACCCCACTACTCACCCACTCCACCACCCACTACCACACCCATTCCATCACCCTCCATCCACCACCACCACTACCACCACCATACCATCACCACTACCCCACCCATTGCCATCACCCACTACCACCACCCACTACCATCACCCACTACCACCACCCACTACCACCACCCATTACCATCACCCACTACCACCACCCACTACCACACCACTGCGATCACTCCACTCCACTACCACGCCACACTACCCCACCCATACCCACCACTACCATCACCCACTCCACCACCACTCCACCACTCCACTACCTACCAGCCCACTACCACCACCCACTACCACCACCCACTACCATCCCCACTCCCCCCACTGCCACTGTCAACCTACCACCCACTGCCACCACCCACTCCACCCACTCACCCCCACTCCACCACCACCACCACCACCACTCACCACCCACTACCACCACCCACTACCACCACCCACTACCACCACCCACTTGAACCAGAGTGGGAGACATCTTACACACATACACACACACATACACATATGTATGGTGGTGGTGTATGTACAATATACATGCACACACACGTGTGTACACGTGATCACCAGAGTGGTCAAGAGAGTTACCTACATGAGAGACTGACCCCCTTCTATCATGACTGAGAGACTAACCCCCTTCTATCATGACTGAGAGACTGACCCCCTTCTATCATGACTGAGTCTACCACCTTCTATCATGACTGAGGTACTGACCCTTCTATCATGACTAGATGACCTTCTATCATGACTGAGACTGACCCCTTCATGCATGAGCTGAGTAGCTGACCCCCTTCTATCATGACTGAGACTGACCCCTTCTATCATGTGAGACGACCCCTTCTATCACGAGTGATTCTAGATGAGACTGACCCCTTCTATCATGACTGAGAGCTGACCCTTCTATCATGACTGAAGACTGACCCCCTTCTATCATGACTGAGAGACTGACCCCCTTCTATCATGACTGAGAGACTGACCCCCTTCTATCATGACTGAGAGACTGACCCCTTCTATCATGACTGAGAGACTGACCCCCTTCTATCATGACTGAGAGACTGACCCCCTTCTATCATGACTGAGAGACTGACCCCCTTCTATCATGACTGAGGAACTGACCCCCTTCTATCATGACTGAGAGACTGACCCCTTCTATCATGACTGAGAGACTGACCCCCTTCTATCATGACTGAGACTGACCCCTTCTATCATGACTGAGAACTGACCCCTTCTATCATGACTGAGGAACTGACCCCTTCTATCATGACTGAGAGACTGACCCCTTCTATCATGACTGAGAGACTGACCCCTTCTATCATGACTGAGGAACTGACCCCTTCTATCATGACTGAGGAACTGACCCCTTCTATCATGACTGAGGTACTGACCCCCTTCTATCATGACTGAGGAACTGACCCCCTTCTATCATGACTGAGGAACTGACCCCCTTCTATCATGACTGAGGAACTGACCCCCTTCTATCATGACTGAGGAACTGACCCCCTTCTATCATGACTGAGGAACTGACCCCTTCTATCATGACTGAGGACTGACCCCTTCTATCATGACTGAGACTGACCCCTTCTATCATGACTGAGGACTGACCCCTTCTATCATGACTGAGAGACTGACCCCTTCTATCATGACTGAGAGACTGACCCCTTCTATCATGACTGGGGAGACTGACCCCTTCTATCATGACTGAG
>WNWK01052148.1:0-7500 GCA_009830355.1 Cherax destructor | reverse complement strand
TCATGAAGATTGGGGAAGGGCAAAGAAGACCGCAGATGGAGTACAGTCTAGGGGGCCAGATACTACAAACCTCAATCAAGAAAAAATATCTTGGGGTGAGTATAACACCAGGCACATCTCCTGAGGCGCACATCAACCAAATAACTGCTGCAGCATATGGGCGCCTAGCAAACCTAAGAACAGCATTCCGACATCTTAATAAAGAATCGTTCAGGACCCTGTACACTGTATGTTAGGCCCATATTGGAGTATGCAGCACCAGTTTGGAACCCACACCTAGCCAAGCACGTAAAGAAGCTAGAGAAAGTGCAAAGGTTTGCAACAAGACTAGTCCCGGAGCTAAGGGGTATGTCCTACGAGGAGAGGTTAAGGGAAATCGATCTGACGACACTGGAGGACAGGAGAGATAGGGGAACATGATAACAACATTTAAAATACTGAGAGGAATTGACAAGGTGGACAGAAACAGAATGTTCCAGAGATGGGACACAGCAACAAGGGGACACAGTTGGAAGTTGAAGACTCAGATGAATCACAGAGATGTTAGGAAGTATTTCTTCAGTCACAGAGTGGTCAGGAAGTGGAATAGCTTGGGAAGCGATGTAGTGGAGGCAGGTTCCATTCATAGCTTTAAGAAGAGGTATGATAAAGCTCATTGCGCAGGGAGAGTGACCCAGTAGAGGCCAGTGAAGAGGCGGGAGCAGGAGCTATGACTCGACCCCTGCAGCCACAACTAGGTGAGTACAACTAGGTGAATACACACACCACACACACACACACACACACACACACACACACACACACACACACACACAAGGGGACACAACTGGAAGCTGAAGACTCAGATGAGTCAAAGGGATGTCAGGAAGCATTTCTTCAGCCACAGAGTAGTCAGGAAGTGGAATAGTCTAGAGAAAGATATAGTGGAGGCAGGAACCATACATAGTTTTAAGACAAGGTATGATAAAGCTCATGGAGCAGGGAGAGCAGAGACCCAGTAGCAGACAGCGAAGAGGCGGGGCCAGGAGCTGAGTCTCGACCCCTGCAACCACAATTAGGTGAGTACATACACAAACACACACCACACACACACACACACATACACAAACATACACCACACACACACACACACACACATACACACACATACACCACACAACAAGTGTGTGTGTGTATGGGTCAGCTGCAGATTAATGAGATAAGGATAACAAGGAAATATATTCATGTCTATTCTTTGACAGTAAATCAATTTACTTCTGATTCTTAATAATTCAAACTGCACTCTGCATGTTTGTCCACTTACAATGTATGATTATGTGTAGTGCTTTTGTGTGGAATGTGTGTATATAGAGTGGATTTACGTGTATGTATATTGTATGTTTTTACAGTGGATGTGTATACATGGGGAATGAGTATACATGAGGGATGTGTATACATGGGGATGTGTATACATGAAGGAATGTGTATACATGAGGGAATGTGTATTCATTGTTAATGTGTATACATGGGGATGTGTATACATGGGTATGTGTATACATGGGTTTTGAAGTGAGATGAAGGGACTAATACACCTCAGGTTGTATGTTATACCAAGTTAAGGACAGAAGTACTCACATTTTGATGACCGAGGCTGGCTGGAGACCCCTAAGGGCTCCCAGGTCAGGGGGAGCAGAGAGACCCGTCCCTTGACAATTCAGAGACACCAGGTCGGTGTTCTCCTGGGCGGGGGCATCCCTGAACGTCTCCCAGGGACCTAGCCTGGACGGAGACCTGGCGGAGACAGCAGGAGCCGCGCAGGAGCAGACGGAGGGGCAGGCGGTGGACGGCGACACAGCGGTCGTCGCCAGCAGAAGCAGCAGGCAGCCAAGCAGCAGGGGGTATTTCTTCCCCCTCCTGCTTCCTGCATACCCCCCGGCGTCACCAGCGCCCCCCATAGCGTGCCCAGGTGTGGGTGGTGAGGGGGCTGAGGGGTATGCTTGTGGGTTGTCGGGTGATGGTGGGTAGGTTAGGCCTTGGTGGCCCTTGGGAGGTGCCAGGATGGGGTGACGTGGGCGTCATGTGGGCGTATGGGCGTGGTCAGGGTGTACAGGTGGGCGTGGCAGCTCACATGGCTCCACCCCCCCTCTATGGACTGCCCTGCAATGGAAGAGGTCAAAGGTCAATCACTGTTTTTTTCACAGCTTGGGTTAAGCAGTGACGCGACTCAACAAAAGTCCCTTCTTGGGCGAAACACCGCACCGAAATATTTAAAAAAAATAATAAAAAAAATCAAGCACCAAATGAAAAAAAATAGAGAATATTTTTCTTCCTCTGAAACATATTTAACTTAAATAAAACATACAAGTTGCAGCTAGAGCTTTTTTGGAACAACTTTTTGTTCTATTAAAGCTTTACCGAAGCTCTAAACAGAGCATCAGAGCTCTAACAGAGATCTTTTCTAAACTATCGTCGGCTCTACGAAATTCAGACCAACTTAAAAAATTCAGCATGTCGATATATTGTGCCAAAAAAATGTTCACAATAATGAGAACCATTTAGTGAACTACGAGTGGAATGTTGAAGTTGTAGATAATAAATAAAACCAGCTGGAAGTGCCAGAAAAATAGGACACAGTGCCATTAAATAAGACAGTGCCAGAAATAGGACCGAGTATCAGAAATAGGACACAGTGCCATAAATAGGACACAGTGCCGCCAGAAAAAAACACAGGGCCAGAAATAGGACACAGTGCCCCCAGAAATAAAGCACAGGGCCAGAAATAGGACACAGTGCCGCTAGAAATAGGACACAGGGCCAGAAATAGGACACAGTACCGCCAGAAATAGGACACAGGGCCAGAAATAGGACACAGGCCAGAAATAGGACACAGTGCCGCCAGAAATAGAGCACACGGCCAGAAATAGGACACAGTGCCAGAAATAGGACACAGTGCCAGAAATAGGACACAGTGCCAGAAATAGGACACAGTGCCAGAAATAGGACAGTGCCAGAAACAGGATACAGTGCCGCCAGATATAGGACACAGTACCAGAAATAGGACACAGGGCAAGAAATAGGACACAGTGCCAGATATAGGACACAGTACCAGATATAGGACACAGTACCAGAAATAGGACACATTGCCAGAAATAGGACACAGTGCTAGAAATAGGACACAGTGCTAGAAATAGGACACAGTGCCAGAAACAGGACCGAATACGAAAAACAAGACAATAATTCTACGAGGGTAAACCACGTTAATTTAAAAAACCTATTTTTTTGCACCCTAATTAACGAATTAACCAATGTAATTAATGTAACTGGAAAGGTAACTTTAATATTTTTTTATCTGAGGATTTTTTTTGATAATGGTAGACTTAAGATGTGATGATGATGATGAAGAAATGATGAGAAAATTATCAAAAATGATTAAAAATGAGAAAAAAATTATGAAAAAAGACAGAACAAATGAACATGATAAAGATGAAAGCAAAAACGAAACACGAAAGAAGGAAAAAGGATAAAAAATAATATCTGGCGAAGAACAACAGAAGCGAGGAAGAGTGGAGACCTGACAGCAGCCGCTGTCAGGTGTGTGGAGGCAAGACGTCAGTGTGGCAGTCAGTGAGTCAGGTGTGTGGAGGCAAGACGTCAGTGTGGCAGTCAGTGAGTCAGGTGTGTGGAGGCAAGACGTCAGTGTGGCAGTCAGTGAGTCAGGTGTGTGGAGGCAAGACGTCAGTGTGGCAGTCAGTGAGACAGGTGTGTGGAGGCAAAACGTCAGTGTGGCAGTCAATGAGTCAGGTGTGTGGAGGCAACACGTCAGTGTGGCAGTCAGTGAGTCAGGTGTGTGGAGGCAACACGTCAGTGTGGCAGTCAGTGAGTCAGGTGTGTGGAGGCAACACGTCAGTGTGGCAGTCAGTGAGTCAGGTGTGTGGAGGCAACACGTCAGTGAGTCAGGTGTGTGGAGGCAACACGTCAGTGAGTCAGGTGTGTGGAGGCAACACGTCAGTGTGGCAGACGCTGGTGACTTCAAACTTTCTCAGGTAAGCAAAGAAAAAAATGAACGAAGACAGATGTGTCTTGACATGTTTCAGGCTGTGTGACCTGAGGACTGTTTCTCCCGTGACCTGTAAGCCCAGTTGAGTGTCTTTGGCTTCAAAACCTTCACCTGTAAGCGAAACGTTCCACAGATAAAGACTTACTTTGCTATTTGTGTCGGTACTAGCAAAATAGCATACGTGAGGAAAGGCTAAAAGAAGAACTGTTGTTTTATGCATTGTTCGTGGCTCCGGATTTAGGGAGATGATTGGTAGGGACCTTAGTCTCATGCTTGACCCTCAATATGGTGAATTTCTTAATGATTTATGTAGCGACAAGTGCTATATCCACCCTGGCTTTACGATGAAGAGGGACGATCATGACTTTACTAAATCCTGAAGGGAGAACCAGCTGCCACACAGTGACGGTTCTACACTCAAGACTCTACACCAGAACCACATCAAAGACGTGGGCACAGCAGGATTTTATACCAGTCCACGCTGAGAAAGCAACTGACTATATGTTGGTGAGAGAGACCATGATTTTCAGGTGTGCCTTCACGAGCACAAGTATGCGTGTAGGATGAATGACGCCAACATGACGCCAACATGGCGCCAACAACGCTGGTCAGGGTGCAGCTTTCCCTGAATTCCCACCTCATACCTAAAGAATACTTGAAAATTTTTCTCGGGAGTCAGCGCTCCCTCGATTCTGACCTAGCCCAGGCCTCCAGGTGGATGAAGGCGTGATCAACTAGGCTTTTACTACTGGCCACAGGCAGTCCAGCGTATGAACGACAGCTTGGCTTGTCGGGAATTGATTCGAAGCTTTGTCCAGCTCTCTTCTAAAGACAGCTAGAGGTTTATTGGTAATTCCTCTTATCCACGAAAAGAGGGCGTTGAAAAGTCGGGGACCTCTGACACTGATCGAGTTCTCTCTGAGTGAATTCGGTGTGCAGGTTTGAGACCAATCCCTCCAGGATTTTCCAGGTGTAAATTACGATGTACCTTTTTCGCCTACGTCCCATGGAAAAATGTTGAGGGGATTTGTAAGGGAAAACACAGCTGACATATGATACAAGAGGCTAGGCATAATAAAGGTGGCTCCAAGCAGCCACTATCCACCTTACAGAAACTATAGAACAAAACAGGGGAAATTTATGTATAAGTAAAACCCATCACCACTGACCACTCTACCACCTGACCTCCATTACCTGTAACATATTCACTACTGTGTGGTCTTGAAGACCAGGTCTGTGTATCTCAGTAACGCTGGTCTACCAGTGTGGTCTTGAAGACCAGGTCTGTGTATCTCAGTGACGCTGGTCTACCAGTGTGGTCTTGAAGACCAGGTCTGTGTATCTCAGTAACGCTGGTCTACCAGTGTGGTCTTGAAGACCAGGTCTGTGTATCTCAGTGACGCTGGTCTACCAGTGTGGTCTTGAAGACCAGGTCGTGTATCTCAGTAACGCTGGTCTACCAGTGTGGTCTTGAAGACCAGGTCTGTGTATCTCAGTAACGCTGGTCTACCAGTGTGGTCTTGAAGACCAGGTCTGTGTATCTCAGTGATGCTGGTCCACCAGTGTGGTCTTGAGGACCAGGTCTGTGTATCTCAGTGACGCTGGTCTACCAGTGTGGTCTTGAAGACCAGGTCTGTGTATCTCAGTGACGCTGGTCTACCAGTGTGGTCTTGAAGACCAGGTCTGTGTATCTCAGTAACGCTGGTCTACCAGTGTGGTCTTGAAAACCAGGTCTGTAGTATCTCAGTGACGCTGGTCTACCAGTGTGGTCTTGAAGACCAGGTCTGGTATCTCAGTACGCTGGTCTACAGTGTGGTCTTGAAGACCAGGTCTGTGTATCTCAGTGATGCTGGTCTACCAGTGTGGTCTTGAAGACCAGGTCTGTGTATCTCAGTGATGCTGGTCTACCAGTGTGGTCTTGAACCAGGTCTGTGTATCTCAGTGACGCTGGTCTACCGTGTGGTCTTGAAGACCAGGTCTGTTATCTCAGTGACGTGGTCTACCAGTGTGGTCTTGAAGACCAGGTCTGTGTATCTCAGTGATGCTGGTCCACCAGTGTGGTCTTGAGGACCAGGTCTGTGTATCTCAGTGGTGCTGGTCTTTCCGCCTCTCCCTCTCCCCGTGATTGATTGCACAGAGTTTGGAAGACCCGGTATAAAGTGATAACAGCGCGTCTTTAACGACGAGTGACGCTATTTACCAGTTTGTTTATGGTCTGTGTACAACAGACGCACGCACACACACACAAACACAGAAGCCTTTGATGAAGGCAGTTGAGACCATGTTAGCAGCGCTTGTTACGGCGCTGTAACTCCCCCTCGAAGTGTTTATGTTACAGAGTGATTGGTTTCTTCCTCAGAATGACTAGTGGATCAAACACTGCTAACTGTCGCAACCTGTCCTCCAATTAAAGCAGCCGCTTTCAAGTGTGCTTTTTCAGTAAAATCTTTAATATTTGCTGTTCTTAGTTAGGTGAGGTTGGGAGAGGTGAGGTTATGTTATGTTAGGTTAGGTTATATTACGAACACAGGTGATATCTGGTGGGCCTGTAGCTCCTCTTCACAAATAAGTCAGCAAACTCTCAACTAGGCAGCTCAGGGAAGAATATAAAGAACATCAGAGGTAAATTTCTAATGCGTGTATTCCTTCACCAAAACACTGTATAAGTATTTCCACTATGTACAGTGATTGTTCACAAGATGGCATATACAAGCAAGAGCCACTATCACAACACTTTCCAACACTGGAAGCCTACCTAGTGTGCTTCACCTGTTAAGACGAGTTGGCGAGCTTTCACCTGACTGGCATAACAGTGGGACCCTGACTGGCATAACATTGGGACTCTGACTGGCATAACAGTGGGACCCTGACTACTATAACTCTTAATTACTGCTTCAGTGGTCGGGAGGCCAATAAACTGTACCATACTCTTCGCATGCCACATGTTAAGTTAGGTTAGGTTAGGAAAGGTTTCGTGACTTTATGATTCATTATTATTTTGCCATCACTGTCCCACTGTGTGTGTGTGTGTGTGTGTGCATGTGTGTGTGTGCATGTGTGTGTGTACTCACCTAATTCACCTAATTGTGGTTGCAGGGGTCGAGACTCTGCTCCTGGCCCCTCATCTTCGCTGTCCGCTACTGGGTCTCTGCTCTCCCTGCTCCATGAGCTTTATCATACCTTGTCTTAAAACTGTATGGTTCCTGCCTCACTATATCATTCTCTAGTCCATTCCACTTCCTGACTATCTCTGTGGCTGAAGAAATGTTTCCTGACATCCCTTTGACTCATCCTGAGTCTTCAGCTTCCAGTTGTGTCCCTTGTTTCTGTGTTCCTCTCTGAAACAACCTGTCACTATCTACCTTGTCAATTCCCCGCAGTATTTTGTATGTCGTTATCATGTCTCCTCTGACCCTTCTTTCCTCCAGTGTTGTTAGTCCTATTTCCTCAGCCTTTCTTCATAA
>WNWK01052147.1:0-12265 GCA_009830355.1 Cherax destructor | reverse complement strand
AAAATCAGTGTCCCTGTTGTAGGGAAAATCAGTGTCCCTGCTGTAGGGAAAATCAGTGTCCCTGCTGTAGGGAAAATCAGTGTCCCTGCTGTAGGGAAAATCAGTGTCCCTGCTGTAGGAAAATCAGTGTCTCTGCTATAGGGAAAATCAGTGTCCCTGCTGTAGGGAAAATCAGTGTCCCTGCTGTAGGGAAAATCAGTGTCCCTGCTGTAGGGAAAATCAGTGTCCCTGCTGTAGGGAAAATCAGTGTCCTTGCTGTAGGGAAAATCAGTGTCATTGCTGTAGGGAAAATCAGTGTCTCTGCTATAGGGAAAATCAGTGTCCCTGCTGTAGGAAAATCAGTGTCCCTGCTGTAGGGAAAATCAGTGTCCCTGCTGTAGGGAAAATCAGTGTCCTTGCTGTAGGGAAAATCAGTGTCCCTGCTATAGGGAAAATCAGTGTCCCTGCTGTAGGGAAAATCAGTGTCCTTGCTGTAGGGAAAATCAGTGTCTCTGCTATTGGGAAAATCAGTGTCCCTGCTGTAGGGAAAATCAGTGTCCCTGCTATAGGGAAAATCAGTGTCCCTGCTGTAGGGAAAATCAGTGTCCTTGCTGTAGGGAAAATCAGTGTCTCTGCTGTAGGGAAAATCAGTGTCCCTGCTGTAGGGAAAATCAGTGTCCCTGCTGTAGGAAAATCAGTGTCCCTGCTGTAGGGAAAATCAGTGTCCCTGCTGTAGGGAAAATCAGTGTCCCTGCTGTAGGGAAAATCAGTGTCCCTGCTGTAGGGAAAATAAGTGTCCTTGCTGTAGGGGAAAGAAAAACAGTGTCTGCTGTAGGAAAAGCAGTGTCCTTGCTGTGGGAAAATCAGTGTCCTTGCGGCGGATGGAAAATCACTGTCCCTGCTGCTAGGGAAAATCAGTGTCCCTGCTATGGAAAATCAGTGTCCCTGCTGTAGGAAATCAGTGTCCCTGCTGTAGGAAGTAATTGTGCTCTACTGCTAGGGAAACTACAGAACAACTCGTGCTCAGCGGTTTTGCTGGCGCTGCGGCGTGTGCTGCGCTGCGCTGTTGCGTGCTGCTGCTGCTGCTGCTGCTTGCGCTGCTGCTGCTGCTGCTGTGCTGCTGCTGCTGCTGCGCTGCTGCGTTGCTGCTGCTGCTGCTGCTGCTGCTGCTGCTGCTGCTGCTGTGCTGCTGCTGCTGCTGCTGTTGCTGCTGCTGCTGCTGCTGCTGCTGCTGCTGCTGCTGCTGCTGCTGTGCTGCTGCTGCGTTGCTGCTGCCTGCTGCTGCTGCTGCTGCTGCTGCTGCTGCTGCTGCTGCTGCTGCTGCTGCGCTGTTGCTGCTGCTGCTGCTGCTGCTGTTGCCGCTGCTGCTGCCTGCTGCTGCTGCCTGCTGCTGCTCGCTGCTGCTGCTGCTGTTGCTGCTGCTGCTGCTGCTGCTGCCTGCTGCCTGCTGCGTGCTGCTCGCTGCTGCTGTGCTGCTGCTGCTGCTGCTGCTGCTGCTGTTGCTGCTGCTGCGCTGTTGCTGCTGCTGCTGCTGCTGCTGCTGCTGCTGCTGCTGCTGCTGCTGTTGCTGCTGCTGCTGCTGCTGCTGCTGCTGCTGCTGCTGCTGTTGCTGCTGCGCTGCTGCTGCCTGCTGCTGCTGCTTGCTGCTGCGCTGCTGCTGCTGCCTGCTGCTGCGCTGCTGCTGCTGCTGCTGCTGCTGCTGCTGCTGCTGCTCTGCTGCTGCTGCTGCTGCTGTGCTCGCTGCTGCTGCTGCTGCTGCTGTGCTGCTGTCTGCTGCTGCTGCTGCTGCTGCTGCGCCTGCTGCTGCTGCTGCTGCTGCTGCTGCTGCTGCTGCTGCTGCTGCTGCTGCTGCACTCTCCGGAGTTGTATGATGGTTAACACAACATTGTGACCACGAGTGTAGATGTTAATATATCTCAACAACACTGGTGCACAATGGTGGTTAACATTGTGACCACGAGTGTAGATGTTAATATATCTCAACAACACTGTTGCACAATGGTGGTTAACATTGTGACCATGAGTGTAGATGTTAATATATCTCAACAACACTGTTGCACAATGGTGGTTAAGATTGTGACCATGAGTGTAGATGTTAATATATCTCAACAACACTGTTGCACAATGGTGGTTAACATTGTGACCATGAGTGTAGATGTTAATATATCTCAACAACACTGTTGCACAATGGTGGTTAACATTGTGACCATGAGTGTAGATGTTAATATATCTCAACAACACTGTTGGACAATGGTGGTTAACATTGTGACCATGAGTGTAGATGTTAATATATCTCAACAACACTGTTGCACAATGGTGGTTAACATTGTGACCATGAGTGTAGATGTTAATATATCTCAACAACACTGGTGCACAATGGTGGTTAACATTGTGACCATGAGTGTAGATGTTAATATATCTCAACAACACTGGTGCACAATGGTGGTTAACATTGTGACCATGAGTGTAGATGTTAATATATCTCAACAACACTGTTGCACAATGGTGGTTAACATTGTGACCATGAGTGTAGATGTTAATATATCTCAACAACACTGGTGCACAATGGTGGTTAACATTGTGACCACGAGTGTAGATGTTAATATATCTCAACAACACTGGTGCACAATGGTGGTTAACATTGTGACCATGAGTGTAGATGTTAATATATCTCAACAACACTGTTGCACAATGGTGGTTAACATTGTGACCATGAGTGTAGATGTTAATATATCTCAACAACACTGTTGCACAATGGTGGTTAACATTGTGACCATGAGTGTAGATGTTAATATATCTCAACAACACTGGTGCACAATGGTGGTTAACATTGTGACCATGAGTGTAGATGTTAATATATCTCAACAACACTGTTGCACAATGGTGGTTAACATTGTGACCATGAGTGTAGATGTTAATATATCTCAACAACACTGTTGCACAATGGTGGTTAACATTGTGACCATGAGTGTAGATGTTAATATATCTCAACAACACTGTTGCACAATGGTGGTTAACATTGTGACCATGAGTGTAGATGTTAATATATCTCAACAACACTGTTGCACAATGGTGGTTAACATTGTGACCACGAGTGTAGATGTTAATATATCTCAACAACACTGTTGGACAATGGTGGTTAACATTGTGACCATGAGTGTAGATGTTAATATATCTCAACAACACTGGTGACCGGTGTCACTTACATGTATAGTGTGCAAAGTCTTGGAGAAAATCATCAGAAAAAGAATGGTGGAGCATCTGGAGCAGAACAGGTTAATCAACGCCAGACAGCACGGTTTCAGGGAAGGCAAATCCTGTGTAACAAACCTCCTGGAGTTCTATGATAAAGTAACAGAGGTAAGGCAAGAGAGAGAAGGGTGGGTTGACTGCATTTTCTTGGACTGCAGGAAGGCCTTTGACACAGTTCCTCACATGAGATTAGTAAAAAGATGGAAGACCAAGCGTGTATAACAGGAAGGGCACTGGAATGGATCAGGAATACCTCACAGGAGGCAACAACGGGTCATGGTGCGTGATGAGGTATCACAGTGGGCGCCTGTGACGAGCGGTGTACCGCAGGGGTCAGTCCTAGGACCAGTGCTATTCTTGCTATATGTGAATGACATGACGGATGGGATAGACTCAGAAGTGTCTCTTTTCGCAGATGATGTGAAATTAATGAGGAGAATCACATCGGATGAAGACCAAGCAGGACTTCAAAGTGACCTGGACAAGCTTGACATCTGGTCTAGCAACTGGCTTCTCGAATTTAACCCCACCAAATGCAAAGTCATGAAGATCGGAGAAGGGCAAAGAAGACCGCTGACAGAGTACAGGCTAGGTGGACAAAGACTACAAACCTCAACAAAGGAGAAAGACCTTGGGGTGAGTATAACACCAAGCACGTCTCCGGAAGCACACATCAACCAGATAACCGCGGCAGCATATGGGCGACTGGCAAACTTAAGATTAGCGTTCCGTTACCTTAACAAGGAATCGTTCAAGACACTGTATACCGTATACGTCAGGCCCATACTAGAGTATGCAGCACCAGTCTGGAACCCACACCTGGTCAAGCACGTCAAGAAACTAGAGAAAGTGCAAAGGTTTGCGACAAGGTTAGTTCCACAACTCAGGGGTCTGTCTTATGAAGAAAGGCTGAGGGAAATAGGACTAACAACACTGGAGGAAAGAAGGGTCAGAAGAGACATGATAACGACATACAAAATACTGCGGGGAATTGACAAGGTAGATAGTGACAGGTTGTTTCAGAGAGGAACACAGAAACAAGGGGACACAACTGGAAGCTGAAGACTCAGATGAGTCAAAGGGATGTCAGGAAACATTTCTTCAGCCACAGAGTAGTCAGGAAGTGGAATGGACTAGAGAATGATATAGTGGAGGCAGGAACCATACATAGTTTTAAGACAAGGTATGATAAAGCTCATGGAGCAGGGAGAGCAGAGACCCAGTAGCAGACAGCGAAGAGGCGGGGCCAGGAGCTGAGTCTCGACCCCTGCAACCACAATTAGGTGAGTACAATGGTGGTTAACATTGTGACCATGAGTGTAGATGTTAATATATCTCAACAACACTGGTGCACAATGGTGGTTAACATTGTGACCATGAGTGTAGATGTTAATATATCTCAACAACACTGTTGCACAATGGTGGTTAACATTGTGACCATGAGTGTAGATGTTAATATATCTCAACAACACTGTTGCACAATGGTGGTTAACATTGTGACCACGAGTGTAGATGTTAATATATCTCAACAACACTGTTGGACAATGGTGGTTAACATTGTGACCATGAGTGTAGATGTTAATATATCTCAACAACACTGGTGCACAATGGTGGTTAACATTGTGACCATGAGTGTAGATGTTAATATATCTCAACAACACTGGTGCACAATGGTGGTTAACATTGTGACCATGAGTGTAGATGTTAATATATCTCAACAACACTGTTGGACAATGGTGCTCACCTGTGTTTACAACATTCACATAAAAGTTTCAACTCTGTCCACTGCATCACATTAATAGTCTTAGAAAAAATTGCAAAGAGCGATTTATGAAGAAAATTGGAGCCACCGTTGACTTCCTCGGATCAAACCTGATTACCTGAATTGTCTCTCATTCCACAAGTGATGCATCAGCCTCTACGAATACTATGATAATATTCTCATTATTATCAGCGGGTGCTTGAGCTTCAGCGGAGGTGCTTGAGCGTCAGCGGAGGAGTGCAGATGAGCCCTCCAGTGGTTTTAAGAACATAAGAACAAAAGAAAGGAGGAACACTGCAGCAGGCCTGTTGGCCCATACTAGGCAGGTCCTTCACATTCCATCACATTCTTAAATGCTACCCAAGAAATAAGCTTTGATAATTTTATTTACTCATGTGCAATTCCCACAGGATTTATTTGTAGGTTTTCTGTAAATTTTGAATTTAAAATCAATGTTACCCTTAATAATAAACACATCTAGGAAGGGCAATGAATTATTTACTTCGAATTCAACAGTAAAATTTATAGAATGAGCTAAGCTATTTAATTTAACAAGGAAATGGTTTATGTCTACATTCTTAGGCATAAGGCACAAAATATCATCAACATATCTATACCACTTAGCTCTATTGGGAAGGATAGTGTTAAGCAATCTTGTTTCAAAAAATTCCATAAATAAGTTACTAAGAACAGGTGAAAGAGGATTTCCCATTGCCATACCAAACTTCTGAGTGTAAAACTCATCATTAAATACAAATTTTGCATCAACAATACAAAGTTTAATAAGTTTAATGATAGTAGGAACTGGCAATGGTAAATCATAATTAACCAGTTCTTCAGATAAGAAACTTAGTAAATCATCAACTGGAACTTTTGTAAACAAGGAGGTAACATCAAAACTAACCATATTGAAATCATTTAAATCAGTCAAGGTGCTTAATTTATCAACTAAATCAAAGTTGTTTTTAACATTAAAATTAGAAATTTTTCCAACAATTGGGCTCAAAATATCAACAAGCCATTTAGAAAGTTTATAAGAAACTGAACCTATAGAGCTAATAATTGGTCTAACAGGATTACCGGTTGTGTGTTTTTATTAATCCATACATATAAGGTAAAGATGGATTAGTGGAAGTAAATTTTTAATTAATTCATCTTTGCCCTTCAATAGATGTTTTATTGTTTTATTGAAATTGCTTTAACAGTTTCTAAGGAATTCTTTCTAAGTTTAGAATAGGTTTCAAAATCATCTAGGAGGTTATTCATTTTATCTTGGTAATCGGTTTCTTTCATAATTACAATTGCATTTATAAAACTGGGTTGTTTGAATGTGCGTGGATGTAGTGCGGATGATAAGAAAGAGATGATTGCCGATGTTATGAATGAAAAGAAGTTGGATGTCCTGGCCCTAAGCGAAACAAAGCTGAAGGGGTAGGCGAGTTTCAGTGGGGAGAAATAAATGGTATTAAGTCAGAGTATCTGAGAGAGTTAGAGCTAAGGAAGGGGTAGCAATAATGTTGAAGGATCAGTTATGGAAGGAAAAGAGGAATATGAATGTTAAATTCAAGAATTATGTGGATTAAAATAAGGGTCGGATGCGAAAAGTGGGTCATAATAAGCGTGTATGCACCTGGAGAAGAGAGGAGTGTAGAGGAAAGAGAGAGATTTTGGGAGATGTTAAGCGAATGTATAGGAACTTTTGAACCAAATGAGAGAGTAATTGTGGTAGGGGACCTAAATGCTAAAGTGGGAGAAACATGCAGAGAGGGTGTAGTAGGTAAGTTTGGGGTGCCAGGTGTAAATGATAATGGGAGCCCTTTGATTGAACTTTGTATAGAAAGGGGTTTAGTTATAGGTAATACATATTTTAAGAAAAAGAGGATAAATAAGTATACAAGATATGATGTAGGGCGTAATGACAGTAGTTTGTTGGACTATGTATTGGTAGATAAAAGACTGTTGAGTAGACTTCAGGATGTACATGTTTATAGAGGGCCACAGATATATCAGATCACTTTTTAGTTATAGCTACAGTGGAGTTAAAGGTAGATGGGATACAAGGAAAATAGAATCAGTAAGTAAGAGAGAGGTGAAGGTTTATAAACTAAAAGAGGAGGCAGGTAGGGTAAGATATAAACAACTATTGGAGGATAGATGGGCTAGTGAGAGTGTAGGCAATGGGGTCGAAGATGTATGGGGTAGATTTAAATGTAGTGTTAGAGTGTTCAGCAGAAGTTTGTGGTTACAGGCGAGTGGGTGTGGAGGGAAGAGGAGCGATTGGTGGAATGATGATGTAAAGAGAGTAGTAAGGGAGAAAAGTTAC
Organism: Cherax destructor; assembly: GCA_009830355.1. Taxonomy (NCBI): domain Eukaryota; kingdom Metazoa; phylum Arthropoda; class Malacostraca; order Decapoda; family Parastacidae; genus Cherax; species Cherax destructor. The sequence continues at coordinate 4,949 of WNWK01052147.1, read as the reverse complement.
CATATGAGAGGTTTTACAAAGTAGAAGTGATGCAAGGAGGGAAGAGTATATGGAGAGAAAAGAGAGGTTAAAAGAGTGGTGAAGCAATGTAAAAAGAGAGCAAATGAGAGAGTGGGTGAGATGTTAGCAACAAATTTTGTTGAAAATAAGAAAAAGTTTTGGAATGAGATTAATAAGTTGAGGAAGCCTAGAGAACAAATGGATTTGACAGTTAAAAATAGGAGAGGAGAGTTATTAAATGGAGAGTTAGAGGTATCGGGAAGATGGAGAGAATATTTTGAGGAGTTGTTAAATGTTGATGAAGACAGGAAGCTGTGATTTCGTGTGTAGGGCAAGGAGGAATAACATATTGTAGGAGTGTGGAAGAGCCAGTTGTGGGTGTAGGGGAAGTTCGTGAGGCAGTGGGTAGAATGAAAGGGGTAAGGCAGCTGGGATTGATGGGATAAAGATAGAAATGTTAAAAGCAGGTGGGGATATAGTTTTGGAGTGGTTGGTGCTATTATTTAATAAATGTATGGAAGAGGGTAAGGTACCTAGGATTGGCAGAGAGCGTGTATTGTTCCTTTGTAAAAGGCAAAGGGGACAAAAGAGAGTGCAAAATTATAGGGGAATAAGTCTGTTGAGTGTACCTGGTAAAGTGTATGGTAGAGTTATTATTGAAAGAATTAAGAGTAAGACAGAAAGCAGGATAGCAGATGAACAAGGGGGCTTTAGGAAAGGTAGGGGTGTGTAGACCAAGTGCTTACAGTGAAACATATAGGTGAACAGTATTTGGATAAGGGTAAAGATGTTTTTGTGGCATTTATGGATTTGGAAAAGGCGTATGATAGGGTAGATAGGGGGCAATGTGGCAGATGTTGCAGGTGTATGGAATAGGAGGAAGGTTACTGAAAGCAGTGAAGAGTTTTTATGAGGATAGTGAGGCTCAGGTTAGAGTGTAGGAGGGAAGGGACTATTTCCCAGTAAAAGTGGGCCTTAGACAAGGATGTGTGATGTCACCATGGTTGTTCAATATATTTATAGATGGGGTTGTAAGAGAAGTGAATGCGAGGGTCTTGACAAGAGGTGTGGGACTAAAAGATAAAGAAGCAAATACAAAGTGGGAGTTGTCACAGTTGCTTTTTGCTGATGACACTGTGCTTTTGGGAGATTCTGAAGAGAAGTTGCAGAGGTTGGTGGATGAATTTGGTAGGTGTGTAAAAGAAGAAAATTGAAAGTGAATATAGGAAAGAGTAAGGTGATGAGGATAAAAAAGAATAGGTGACGAAAGATTGATATCAGATTGGAGGGAGAGAGTATGGAGGAGGTGAATGTATTCAGATATTTGGGAGTGGACATGTCAGCAGATGGGTCTATGAAGGATGAGGTGAATCATAGAATTGATGAGGGGAAAAGGGTGAGTGGAGCACTTCGGAGTCTGTGGAGACAAAGAACTTTGTCCATGGAAGTAAAGAGGGGAATGTATATGGGTGTGAAGCATGGGTGATGAATGTTGCAACGAGGAGAAGGCTGGAGGCAGTGGAGATGTCGTGTCTGAGGTCAATGTGTGGTGTGAATATAATGCAGAGAATTCGGAGTTTGGAAATTAGGAGGTGCGGGATTACCAAAACGATTGTCCAGAGAGCTGAGGAGGGGTTGTTGAGGTGGTTTGGACATGTAGAGAGAATGGAACGAGACAGAGTGACTTCGAGAGTGTATAAATCTGTAGTGTAGGGAAGGCGGGGTAGGGCTCGGCCTAGGAAAGGTTGGAGGGAGGGGGTAAAGGAAGTTTTGTGTGCGAGGGGCTTGGACTTCCAGCAAGCATGTGTGAGCGTATTTGATAGGCGTGAATGGAAGCATATGGTTTTAATACTTGACGTGCTGTTGGAGTGTGAGCAAAGTAACATTTATGAAGGATTCAGGAAACCGGCAGGCCGGACTTGAGTTCTGGAGATGGGAAGTACAGTGTCTGCACTCTGAAGGAGGGTGTTAATGTTGCAGTTTTATAACTGTAGTGTAAAGCACCCTCTGGCAAGACAGTGATGGAGTGAATGATGATGAAAGTTTTTCTTTTTCGGGCCACCCTGCCTTGGTGGGAATCGGCCGATGTGTTAATAAAAAAAAATAATTGCATTTATTTTATCTGCTTTAGTAAGACGCAAATTTTTATTATTCAAAAGTGAATCATAAGACTTAAAAATCTTTGAGGGCAATTGAGAATATTTTGTTTTAACATTGAGCTATATACCATCCCCTTACTAATATTAATTTCATCAGTGGATAAATCAGAGGATTTTTCTAAATTACAAAAGGCTTTTGCAATTTCAACATTATTAAGTTTTTTTGAAGTTGCAAAACTTAAACCGAAACCAAGAGCAGCAGTTGTATTTTTATCTAATATTTCATATGATAAGTTAATTACAAAATTGTTATTAGCGTGTTTTGTCCAATCACTATTTTCAATTAAATTATCTAATTTTCTTTGTAGTTTGTTTTGAGATTATTACAAATTCTTCTGAGTTTATTATAGCAATGATCCAACATACTATGTTGCCATTCTGATGGAATAGCTTGATAAAAGGAGTATTTTTTGTTTCTCAATATTTTGAATGCTTCTTTCTCCTGTATTTTAGTAATTTCAAATATGTTTCTGAAGAATAATTCTCATAAAATCATCAAAAGGACGATCTCTCATGTTAAGGACTTTATTTGGTAAAAGAGATTTAGGCAAAACTTGTTCATTCAAACAGTCTTTTAAAAAAATTAAGTCGAATTTTTATCTTATGTGACTTGATCAGTGCAGAAGAAAACTGGGAAACAAAAGAAATTTGATTAGGAAAACTTATCGAGAACATTGTGAAGAATCGTGTGGTATCCATTGATGCAAAAAGATATATATATAAGGGGCAAGACTACACCTCACAGTCACATTACACTAACAAAGACTACACCTCACAGTAGCGTAACATCTCACGACTCTGTGAAGAGGAACATAAGAAAGGACCTGAAACTCTTCCCAAGAATTAAGATTAGTCCAATTTATCATTAAATTCTTCCCAAATTTTATTAATTATAAATGAATCCAATTTATATAAACCAAACGAAATAGGGTAGTTGATGAGTGGAACAGTCTGCCTAGTAGGGTCATTGAAGCTAGGACCTTGGGTAGTTTCAAATTTAGGTTGGATAAATTCATGAGTGAGAGGGGTTGGATTTGAGTGGGACTCGCACTTGAGTTAATAGAATCTTCAAAGCTTATTTCTTGGGTAGAATTGAAAATTAGGTTGGGCTATTATTCTGTTAGTGGGATGGATTGTGAAGGACTTGCCTAGTATGGGCCAACAGGCCTGCTGCAGTGTTCCTCCTTTCTTATGTTCTTATGATCTTATATTATTTTCAAAACTGCTTTTTATGAAACATGATTCTATTATATTCCTTTCAACCATGGACTTGCTTGATACAACCTTCTCAGCATTTTGAAAATCAATTGGATGGTTAAAATCTCTCACATGAATAAATAGAGCATTAGAATCTTGTCCAGTTCTAATGCTATATTTATGTTGTTTTAATCTTAGTTCAAGACTTTTACCAGTTTGACCATAATAAACTTTATCGCATATTTTACAGGGAATCTTATAGACACATCCGTCAGCATTTTGGGGGGAATTTTTTATCAAAAGTCTTTTTACTGTATCAAGATTTTTAAATACAACTTTGATATTAAAATTCTTAAGAAAGGAAGGCATATCAACCAAATTTTCATGGTAAGGGAGAACCAACATATTTTTGGTTGAATAAGGTTGGTTGTCCCTTTTTGGATTGTAAAAAGTATTACTAGCTATTTTAAAAGATTTATCAATTATGTTTCTTACATAAGAACATAGGAAAGGAGCAACACTGCAGCAGGCCTGTTGGCCCATACTAGGCAGGTCCTTCACAATCCATCCCACTAACAGAATAATTGCCCAACCTAATTTTCATCACCCCCAAGTCCTTCTCGCAATCTGTATGGCTAAGTTCTACGTTATTTAACTTATAAGTGCTTGGGTTATGGACACTCCCGAGCTTTAGAACTTTGCATTTATCTACATTGAACTGCATCTGCCATTTTTCTGACCAGGAATTGAGTTTGTCTAAATCCTCCTGTAGTTCACTGACATCTACGTCTGAATCGATTATCCTACCTATCTTCGTGTCATCAGCGAAGTTGCTCATATCACTAGAAATTCCCTCGTCAAGGTCATTTATATATATTTTAAACAACAACGGGCCCAAAACCGATCCCTGAGGAACGCCACTTGTTACAGATCCCCACTCCGATTTAACCCCATTTATGCACACCCTCTGCTTCCTATCGGTGAGCCATGACTGATCCATGACAACACTTTTCCCCCAATGCCATGAGCAGCCACTTTCTTTAACAGTCTCTGATGTGGTACTCTATCAAAAGCCTTACTAAAATCCAAATAAACAATATCGAATTCTTTATCATTATCAACTGCCTCAATTGTAGGCAAATTACTAGAGTCAATTATAGCTGATATTATTAGAAGCCATCTAGATAACCATAATTTGATTAATGATACTCAGCATGGATTCACGAGGGCCGTTCCTGCCTATCTAATTTATTAACCTTCTTCACTAAAGCTTTTGAGGCTGTTGATCACGATAAAGAATTCGATATTGTTTATTTAGACTTTAGTAAGGCTTTTGATAGAGTACCGCACCAGAGACTGTTAAAGAAAGTGGCAGCTCATGGCATTGGGGAAAAGTGCTGTCATGGATCGAGTCATGGCTCACCAATAGGAAGCAAGAGTGTGCATAAATGGGGTTAAATCCGAATGGGGACTTGTAACAAGTGGTGTTCCACATGGATCAGTCTTGGGCCCATTGTTATTTATAATATATATCAATGACCTTGACGAGGGAATTACTAGTGATATGAGCAAATTCGCCGACGACACGAAGAT
>WNWK01052146.1:0-12265 GCA_009830355.1 Cherax destructor | reverse complement strand
CAATGGCACGGAAAAAGGGGTGAGTGATATTAATTTTATCTTTCCCCCAAACGTCGACTTTAAACCAACAGTCCACAAAATTTAACAATACCGTAACCATTGGTGTTACTCATTCTTAATAAACTGGTCAAGGATAGATGTGGATTTAGGTGAGAATATCGAGGGTCCCTTAAATGTGACCAGGAGTGGGCAAGTTTTCTCACACGCCTCAACGGGGTAACCGCGGTAAAATATACTAGTCGGTCCACTCCCCGGAGATTATTTTGTTGTAAGTGGCGGTGAAGCCCAGACAGGTAATCTCTTAATTCCCCACATAATGCGTCTTGGGATAAATTATATTTTTCAGAGCAACCTCATAATAAATTTTTATTATCTAATATAATGGGATCATATAATTTATTAATGAAAGCCGAGGGTGTATTGGTCGGAAATAAATCAACACTGGAATCATTACAGATGTATAGAAGACGTTCAGCCATCTCGACACTCTTATGACCCAGACTGAGTAGAAACACATAATCACAGAACTTATATACTCACCTAATATGCTATCAAGGTGATTCCTCTCGCGTTGCACCTCCTCCTTTATGCAATAACTGTCTTCGCACTTTTGGATTCCTCACAAAATCGAAATGTATACCTGATACATTTAATAAATACTTTATTTCTGATAAGTGAACAGAATCGATTCTTCTCGTTGATTTCACATTATTTTCTGATAACATTTAATATTTCAATAATATTGTGGAAAATATTGGTATTTTCCGAAAGTTGTAATTGATAAACTTTCCAATATGAATAGATATCATTAATGTGTTGCTGTTGGCTTAACCTTAACTGAAAAGAACCAACGAATTCACACGCATGCGCGAGATGCCTCGTGAAGTGGGCAGGGAGCTGGGTAGAGGGGAATGGGCAGAGAGTGAACAGCGAGCCTACCGAGCCGATATCCGGTGATGGGATGGCGAGCGGAATTTGTCGTAGACGTCCACCAAATCGGATTTAATTACCTCCTTTCGTAATGTGGAGGAATATCCAGTGACGCGGCGAATATCAAGTGGGACAATCGGTCCAGGAGGTCCAGTAATCGGACAATAATTGTGAAATAAGGCGGCCGCGGCGAGTGATGCCGCTCATAGGCCTATTTGAACGCAGTGAAGCGACCATACGGCAGGATAAAGTCGTAACCCTGATGTTGGGGAGTTCATCTTAGAAGAGACTGAAATATATTCGATGAACTTTGGGAAATGGTGAATATAGTGAAACCGAGTTGTAAATAATCAGGGGTTGATTGTACCGGGTGAGGCTAGCTTGGGTACGCCATACCCCGACCGCCATATTGGACGCGGTTGAAATGAACTAACATATCGCAAGTTATCTACTCGAAATTCAAGTATCGAGACTGTGAATGTGTATAAACTAGTGGGGCATTAAGCCGGGATATACGTAATATGTAAAGTTATACGTATAAACAGTACAAAAGGTCGGATTAGTGAGAGGATCTGATTCGCTACCCCGACCAACCACATGTTAACTAACGCTCGGTCTCGTGGGCGTATAAGAGTGCACGGAAATTAACCTTCCTTGACTCGACGAGACAGCTAATACCATCGCGATCGAATCAGATCGCAGGAGGACGTCAACAACGGAACGACTCCCTCATCTAAAGCTAAGTACTCTGCTTGCAACTCTGTTATTGGCCAATGATATTGTTACGCACAGTAGATGTACTTTAGCTAGGTCAACGATCTACGATACACCGCTATGATGTTGTTAATTAGGTGAGTGTAGGTCATGTTAATTTAACTGTCTGTTCTCTACCTCTTCTCCTGATTGTTCAGTTGTTTAATAACCAATACAGTCCACTTAAATTTAACCTAACATAACTATAATAAATGATCTTCTCAGATTTATTTATACTGGTCCAGAGTGGTCGGTGGCCCACCGAGGCGGGGTGGCCCAAAATGGGGCTAACGAGAATATTGAAGGTACCCCCTCGGTGCGGCCAGGAGCGGGTAAAGTTCTCACATACCTTAAAGGGAATGACTACGGTAAAATTATACGAGTCTGTCATCTCCCTGGGAGTTTGTTTATTGCTAGTGGCGGTGTCCCAGATAGACTTATCCCTCACAATTCCCCACAAATATTACGTCCAGTTATGGGGTAAGAAGGTCACCATTCTCATCCCAACTCACTAAAGGATTCCTTTTCAATAAATCAACATTGATTTCATATAATCTATATTTCGTGCAGCCACTGCATGAAACTTGACAAATCTGGGGTTTTCTGAGGTTTCACCGATTCAAGTGCAGGTGGATTAAGTTCTCTGATGGGATTGCGCTTGTGCTTAATCCCACGCTTTGAACATCTACCTCCCCCTTCTGAATTCATATAACCCTTGATTTTACAAACTCGAGGGGAGATTTCCGTTTCATAACTGAAGTTGGTACGAGATAGAATTCTTTCATGATTTATTAAACAACCTCGAAATAATGCCTACTGCTAGAGGTAATATAAGACTTAGAAGGTTTCCACCTCTGATATTCAACAAATATTCTTTTTTACGTTGAAAACCAATTTTCTTACAAGCTAATGCTCTAATCTCGTGTACTTTTTAAATATTTTTGGGTCTAGCGGTATTTTATTCTTGATCAAATTCTTGAAAATCTCTAATACAACTTATATGTGTTTTCTTAAACTTCCGTTGATTGCCTGGAAGACTGCTAAGTAAAGTAATTAATTCCTTAAATTTTTCTAATAATGATTTTTCCATTATATCTTCAATAAATCACCTTCTTTGACCCATGAATTAAAAGCTGAATCATATCCTTTATATGATACTAAATAATGCGTAATTCCACCAATTTTTTTTTGTTTCAATACTCTTTGGATAATATATTCTGGCGGTGGTGTGACTGGTATCAATTCTTGACGATAAAATGTTCCTTTAATCTTCTCAACCTTCAAATCTTCCAAGTGATATGTTGTCGTAGGTTGTGAATCATTAATTCTATATATTTTAAATATTTCCTCTGTATTTTGTGTGTGAAACCCCCGGTTAAACTTTGATGATCACCGACAGAGTCACTCTTGTTGTGTCTCCAACAACCAATTTCTTGCTGATACGTTTCTTATCGGATCTTCCATTTTTATAATTTATATGAAACTGATTCCTTATATCATCCAACGACGTAATACCATGGACTTGTAATGGGGTTTTACCACCAATCCCCGAGTGTGGAGTTGAATTATACGCATCTACCAATGCGCTTAACACTTTGAGCAATTAAATGTATTGGCACTTGTCATATACTTGTATAATTTACATTTCACATTTGCAAAACCCTCTCTGCAATGGAAGCTTTTGTTTCATTCGAAAGTACATGGTATATCTTTATACGTTTACTCCTAAGATAATTCTGTACATGTTTATTTAGAAACTCTCCACCTTTATCTGTAAATAATCTCGATATATTCTTAGCTTTTTCATTGTCCAATATTTGTTGTAATGCATGTAAAGTGTTCCGTCCGTTTTTCTTTTCATTAGTATTGCTTGTAAATATCTCGAAAAAACATCGATACACACGAGAATGTATTTATATCCGATGTAACGATAGTTTGTTGTCTACTAACCATTTGCTGCAGGACTCCAGTTCCAGTGTTAATACATTAGATATATCTTGTGGGTCTTTACCTGACACTAACAGAGCACTGTCATCCGCATACAGTAGGAGTTTGCACTTGACACTGATGGGCATATCATTTACATAACACAGGAATAATAAAGGACTCCACATGCTATCGGCAGTGGTTCTGATTCCGTTTTGTTGATTTTGACAATTTGTTTCCTGTTGCTAAGATAGGACTTAAACCAGTCTGTGGAACCTATGCCGATAGCTTGAAGTTTCTTACATAATATATTGTGGTTGACAGTATCGAAGGCCTTTTGCAAGTCTAAAGTTACCATTCCTATGAGGTTCCCTATAGACATTTCAGTTCTCATGTAATCCATCAGATTAATTAGGAAGGTGTCGGTTGAGTAAGATCTCCTAAAGCCTGATTGGTAACTATGAAGAATGTTGTTGTCACTAAGATATTTAACTACTTGACAGTACACCGCCCTCTCTAGAATTTTGGATATTACACTGAGTATACTAACAGGCCTATAGTTGCTGACATCAGGCCTCCTTGAACCCCTCTGGTACTGTATTAGTGGTGATGGACAAATTTATTATGTGAGCAATGGGGATTGCCAGTTCAGAGGCACCATCTTTTAGGAACTTAGACGGGATGTTATCTGGGCCGGTGCTCTTAATTGGGTTTAACCTGCTTAGTTCTTTTTGCACGAAGTCATGAGATACACTTACTAGTTGACAACTGTTTGGAGTTACTCCTTTATTGGTATAGTATGTTTTAAATTTATCAGAGTCTGTGTTAAAGGTATTTGATGCAGCTGGTAGCTTACTTACTAGTGTTGATGCGACAGTTGTGTAGTATGAATTAAAATAATTTGCCACTTTAGTTGTTTCGTGGCATACCTCGTTATCGACATTTAGAACTATGTTAGATCTATCTACGGGTTTATGGCTATACCCCAACTGTTTGAGTTGTTGCCAGAGCTTTCTAGGGTTATTCTTGTACTCTTCGATCTTTGAGCAATAGTGTCTTGCCTTTGCGCCTTTTATAAGCCTCTGCACTCTGTTCCTCACCCTTTGGAATTCATTTAGTGCTGCAATATCCTGTCTGTCTGCCTTAAATCTTTTTATCAACTGGTCTCTGAATTTCATATTATCTAATATCTCAGTAGTCATCCAGGGTTCAGTTCTTCGTTTAATCCTAACCTCTTTAACTGGTGCAATATTATCAAGGATGGCAGTGAACATTGTTTTGAATTTTTCCCAGGCATCATTTATGTCCGTGCAACTTGTTATCACTGACCAGTCACAATTGTGTAGCATATTTACCAGTGTTTCTTTACTGTAGTTTCTAGTTGACCTAACTTTTATTGTCTTGTGTAGGCCTATCCGTTCCCTAGTGATTTTCCTGGTACAGTAAATGATGAAATGATCACTAAGACCTGTGTAATGACCCTGACTGACTAATGTTCTCAGGGCGGTTACAAAGTATGTGGTCAATTAGGGTAGCTGAGAACTGTGTGATCCGGGTTGGTGTATTAATTAGTTGCGTGTAACTATTTAAATCCAGAATTTGCTTATATCTTTTATATAGCCCGTTATTTTGCTGTTGAAAACAGATGTTAAAGTCTCCTAATATTACTGTCTCGTCATTGTTGTCAAGTCCTGACAAGACTCTCGAAAAGTCCTCTAAGAACTGGTCATGGGTGGGAGGGCGATAACTAGTTCCTACTAAGATGGGTTTGGTCTTCGGAAGCAACACTTCAAACCATAGAATCTCCAGTTTATTGTCATTTAAATCAGGTCTTGGATTATAGGCTAAGTCGTTCTTTATGTAGACACATACCCCACCACCTTTTCTATTCCTATCTAAGCGTTTTATATTGTAACCTACTATTTTGACCTCGTCGTCAGTCACCGTATCATCCAACCAGGATTCCGAGATGGATATAACTGCCGCTCTAGTTCTGTTAGCTAGAATCCTAATCTCTGCCAATTTTGGAAGAAGTGATCTTGCGTTGACATGAATAAAGTGAAGTCCTGTTTTCCTAAGACAATCATAATCATCAATAAGTGGCAAGGGGTCATTAGCATTAAAAATAGGAAAATGAATGTCATCATTGCTAAAGGGTAACTGTGCCAAAGTGCATTTGTTACAAACAAAATGAAATCTGGCACTATTACCATAATTGAACACACATCCATTATGCACCCACCCCATACATCTCTTACATATGGAATGTTTACTGTTCTTCTTTCGTACCTTAGTACTGTGTATACAAATGTCTGGTGGTGTCTGAGATAATAATGGTTCTATTGTCTGTGCATTACCTATAGTGTTGTTATCATTACTAGCAACTAGACTGTCTGTTTTGCACCTGTACCATAGATTGAGGTCCTGGATTAGTATGAATATCGCCACTTAAGGGGCAGCTACACCTGTCACCGAGCGCAAAAAAAAAAAAAAAAAAAAAAAAATTATGAAAATTGAGTTAATCTTATAGAAAAATAGCTTAACTCTCTGGCTACACAATGGTACAAGACTCAATGTAATACGACGTTTCTACAAGGAATTATAGTCATTTATATCATGTATGGTGACGGCGATGTGCGCAGCTCGCCTGCTCTCAGCCCGTATATTTTTAGAATTTTTTTCCATTTTTTTCTTTACTGTTTCGTGTATTATTCATTCTAATGGTGTAATTTACGATTTGGCATCATATGAGAGTGGGCGGAGCTTATACGTAGTCTACCAGCCAATCAGGAACGATCTGGGAATATTTGCTGACGTCAGCAGAATTCCCACTCTGAGAGCACCATATATTATTTCATTATTATGCTAATATCAATTCTACGGCTTATTTATCTATCACAATTGATCTAATATGAAATAATAAACACTATAAATAACATATAAACATGTTATATGCTCCAGCATGAATAAAAATGAGCTCTAATATAGTGCGGTCTCTATCAGCAATATGAGTATAAAAATGATTCCCTTCCTCTCCTTCCCATAACGTTTTCTTTGGTCTGTAAATAAGAGAAAACGGTGTGTAGAGGCTAACTACACTAAAACATTAGTTTTACAAAGGAAACATTGAAACACAAGTGATTTTTTCGAAAAAAAAAAAATTCCAGAGGCGGGTGGCCGGCGCCGCTCCAGGCGCTTTCCAGGCGAATATCTCGGAAGTAAGTTATTGACTTATTTTATTTTGTGGAGTTTTTACTGTTTGATTAAATGAAATAATATTCACAGGAATGGTAAAAATATGATTGTTCTTATTTTTAAGAATGCACTTTGTAAATATTCCAAATATTTTGGGATTTATTTGGGATTAAAGGGCATATTTTTTCAACATTCAAACAGTTACATGCTGTGGGAATTGTGAGAGAAGTCTATCTGGGACACCGCCACTAGCAATAAACAAACTCCCAGGAGATGACCGACTCGTATAAATTTTACCGCAGTCATTCCCTTTAAGGTATGTGAGAACTTTACCCGCTCCTGGCCGCACCGAGGGGTACCTTCAATGTTCTCGTTAGCCCATTGCACTCTAGACCAGTATAAATAAATTTGAGAAGATCATTTATTATAGCTATATTACGTTAAATTTAAGTGGACTGTATAGGTTGTTGAACAACTGATCACACGGAGAAGAGATAGAGAACACATAGTTCAATTAACATGACCAACACTCACCTAATTAACAGCATCATAGCGGTGTATCGTAGATCGTTGACCTAGCTAAGAATACATTCTACTGTGCGTAACCCCAATATTCATTGGCCAATAACAAAGTCGACAACAGAGTACTTAGCTTTAGATGAGGGAGTCGTTCCGTTGTTGGCGTCCTCCTGCGATCTGATTCGATCGCGATGGTGTTTGCTGTCTCGTCGAGTCAAGGAAGGTTAATTTCCGTACACTCTTATACGCCCACGAGACCGAGCGTTCGTTAACATGTGGTTGGTCGGGGTAGCGAATCAGATCCTCGCACTAATCCGACCGTTTGTACTGTTTATACGTATAACTTTACATATTACGTGTATCCTGGCTTAATGCCCCACTAGTTTATACACATTCACAGTCTCGATACTTGAATTTCGAGTAGATAACTTGCGATATGTTAGTTCATTTCAATCACATCCAATATGGCGGTTGGGGTATGGCGTACCCAAGCCAGACCCGGTCGCTACAATCAACCCCTGATTATTTACAACTCGGTTTCACTACATTCACCATTTCCCACAGTTCATCGAATATATTACAGTCTCTTCTAAGATGAACTCCCTGCATCAGGGTTACGACTTTATCCTGCCGTATGGTTATTTCACTCAGTTCAAATAGGCCTATGACCGCGTCACACGCCGGCGGCCCACCTTATTTCACAATTATTGTCCTATTACTGGACCTCCTGGACCGATTGTCCCACTTGATATTCCCCCCGTCACTGGATATTCCTCCACATTACGAAAGGAGGTAATTAAATCCGATTTGGTGGGCGGAATCTCCAAATTCGACAGGCCATCCCATCACCTGGTCGGGTCGGTAGGCGCCCAGTTCACTCTCTTCCCCTCTCTCCCTCCTCCCTGCCCAGCCTCTTCCCGCTTCCTCCCCGCTGGTATGATGGTTCTCTATTACATACCCCCATGTACCAGCGGTACATTAAGGATATCTGTTCATATTGGAAAGTTTATCAATTACAACTTTCGGAAAATACCAATATTTTCCACACATGCTTTATTTTTTTGTGGAATAAAGATAAGATGTTTACAGGAAAGTACATCGACAAAAAATCGTATTAGCATTGTTCTTTCGGTACCAAGTCTCAAAACAACCTTACGTAGTCACATATAGGATCGGGTTCCTGCCAAACGTCCTGAAATGAGATTTTCAGTAAATATTTTTTTTTTCAGTTGTTGTTTGGACTATCTTATTGAATATTTTTTAAAACACATTGAGTGAACACTTCTATGTGTAAAAAAAAAATGAAAGAAATTCGACGAGCAGAAAAAAAAAAAAATTGACAGGTCATACTGCCCCGCGCCACTATAAAAGCTGTGCGCCACTGTTTTGTTTTGGAGATGTGGGGTTGCCAAACCTTGCGGCGATAGTGGCACTTACGTTTCTGGTATGATGGCCACTGTTGGGCTTTCACTTTCCAGGGAGCTATCACCTCATTCACCTTTTCCAGACCCCATGACTGATTTCCTTCTTTCGAGAAATGCACAATAATGATAAATATCATTATGGCACCCTGAACCCCTCTGATGCCAGCCATAGTTACTCTTCACTCTTTATCATTCTTTATCATTTCACAACAGAAATTTGTTTTCTTTTCTTTACTTTTTATTAAAAAGAAACCACTGATCCTATCAGACACCTAGCAATGCCTAGTAGCTACTCTAGAAATCACCACTGGTTACTAGTAAATTTTGTTATCACATACCCGGTTACCCCTCACTTGTCCCCTTCGTAAACTCCCATCACTCCTCACTTCATAGTCCGGCTTCCCCTATCACACTTCTAACTCATTTCCATCCTGGCAGTGCAAAAAGAAGTTTTTCAAAGGCGATGTCCGTACACAGCCCCATCAATCCCATTTAGCGGGGCTCGTCGTTGTTGCTATTCCTCGTAGAGTTGATGTGTCAGCCATTTTTAAAAGCAGTGAGTGTAAAAAACGGCCACTGCCCCTGACAGATTCCTTGGAGTTTTGTCGTTAGATTTGGCGTTTTCTCCTATGTTTCCCTCCTAATGTACACTGGTCATTAATATGGAAGTCCGCTATTAAAAAATATCCTTGGTTGGTTAACTATTCACTTCTTTCCCACATTTAACAATGAGGGAGAACCGCTGGTATAGCCTAACAGTTTCCTGGAGTTTGTTTTGTAGATTTATCGGTTTCTATTGTGTTTCCCTGCCATTAACACTGCTGCAGTTGATATGATGGTCAGCTACTGTCAGTATTAGAATGTCGCTTCGTAGTTGTACATCTGGCAGTAGCTGGTGATTGAATGTCAGTCAGCCATGTTTAAATGATCACTTCCACCCTCACCTGGCACTGAGGGGGGGAAAATCGACACTACACTACATTACAGACCTGTCAGTTTCCTTGTATTTTGTTGATTAGGTTTTCCCTTATGTTGACTTCCCATTAACACTGTGCAGATGATATGGGAGTCAGTCACTTCAGTGTTGTGGAAAACGTTGCTTGTCAGGATTGTACGTCTGGTAGCGGGTCTGGTATTTGAATGCAGGTCTCCTCTTTTGGTCATATTTGGTCCATTTCGCTGTAGTCACCGTCAGTTTTCTTGTCACTGTAAGTTCCTTGTATGTTGTTACAACAGTTCCTGCAAATAGACCATTGCTGGAGTCTCAACGGCCCAGGGAATGGCAAAATATAGGAGCAGCCTTGATGTTGCTGCCTGGTGCCTGGAGCCAGGGGCTTGTTGGTGGAGCCAGGGGTAGACCATCTATGGTCTACTCATATACATGCGCTCACGTACCTTTCACCCAGGTAGATCTGTTTGTGACTTGATAAACCCCACTGTGTGGGCGAAACGTTGTCAATAAAGGATCACATTATACTGCTTATGTGTTTATATTTCCATTGTGTCGGTATTTTATACCATTTATTTACATAGATTATCATACATAGCAGCATATGTGTAGAGAACCCAGGATAACCCAAAAAGTCAGACAGAGTGACTTATTTCCATTGGGTTCCTTTTAATACCTTTTTATTATACTATAAAGGAGATAATATCTTATTATTATACTATAAAGGAGATAATATCTTATTATCCTACTGTAAAGGATATATACTAGGAATAAGGTAAAATTGGTTGTTTATATTTACATGTATGTTAGCTAAAAAAAATAAAAAATCATTCTCCTCCCTTTCTGTCGCTACATTCATTAGGTACCTTTTGGCTCTCTTCTTGAACTGGCTCATGCTATGACTGGCTTTGACATGTGCAGGCAATCTGTTTCATTCCTTTATTGCTGTACAATAAAAGGTGTTTGAAGCCTGGCCACTGACTGTGGGTACTACAAAGTTGTGCTCTCTCCCCCTAGTACTATGTCTGCTTTGGTTCCCAGCCTTGACAAAATTGGCAGCAAGATATTCTGGATACTGTTTATGAGCAATTTTATAAACTTGATTTAACTTCAGTTGTTTTACTCTGTCTTCAATATTCAGCATATCCAATTGTTGTAATTCATCCTGGTCTACATGTTCTCTTGGACCCAGGTCCAGGATGAATCTTACCATTTTGTTCTGGGTGATTTGCAGTCTATCTTTCAGTTTTTAGTCAAGGCAGAGTACCATGAAGAGCAAGCGTAGTCCATATGACATTGTATAAGGGCTAGACATAGGGTCCTGCGAGCCTCAGTAGGTAGACACTGTGCTTGTCTGTAGAGGAACTTCAGTCTGACATTCGCTTTCTTTGCTACACTGTTCCCTATCAGTTCTCCTGACATGCATGGGTCAAAGGGGATTTCCAGATATTTTACTGAGGAAACTGAAGTGATGGATTCCCCATTACAACGGACATTAAAATTATTTACCCTTCTCAGTTTGTTTCGTGCCAAAGAGTATGGCTTCCGTTTTCCCGAAGTGTAATGATAGTTTGTTGTCTACTAACCATTTGCTGCAGGACTCCAGTTCTAGTGTTATTACATTAGTTATATCTTGTGGGTCTTTACCTGACACTAACAGAGCACTGTCATCCGCATACAGTAGGAGTTTGCGCTTGACACTGATGGGCATGTCGTTTACATAACACAGAAATAATAAGAGACCCAGAATACTACCTTGGGGAACTCCACATGCTATCGGCAAGGGTTCTGATTCTGTTTTGTTGATTTTGACAATTTGTTTCCTGTTGTTAAGATAGGACTTAAACCAGTCTGGTAGGTTAGATTAGGTTAGGTTTCCTGACGTGGGTTTTAGTCATATGATGACCTGCAGCTGGAGCTTTTGATCATCTGACCGAGGCCTTCCGCTGGCTTACCGGTCCACCCCTTTAAAAATTATGGTTATAATAATGACCATTTATTTTCAAGACTGGCAGAGTAGGTTGTCAGGTGTGTGTGTGATGACTAGGAAGCTGTGATTTATAATTAATATATTCCTTTAGAACTGACACAATTACTACTGAATGAATTATGATTTATTACCATTTGGAAACTTAATGCCATGATTAGGCCTAAATTGTTTATTCTTACTTATTGTTCCTTTTCTTTGCCATACAACATTGAATGACTCACACGGGTTTAGTACTTTTATGTGAATACTTTAGTAATAATATTGAGCAGACTGAGAGAGATCAAGACCCCAAATTAATGGCCAATTCAGTCCGCCTGATTCCTGGAGTTATTCTACCTAGATGTATTCACCATCAAACTAGACTGGTAAAGAGATCTTTAATCAAGGAATTGAGCTGCCTTCTTTTCCTTGGATCAAACTTGATAACGTCTCATTCCCGAGGTGATGTATGGCTTGTATGGGTTTACAGCTTTACCATATTAAAAAAAGTCCCATGAGTACTGTCACTGGGTAAACAATTTTTCCCATAAATGTGATGAACTCAGGAGATATAATTCTGGCTGGAGAAGTACAAGGTGT
>WNWK01052145.1:0-12266 GCA_009830355.1 Cherax destructor | reverse complement strand
CCCTGACGGCCCTAAAGGGAAAGAAGTACAGGCCTGCACTCTGAAGGGGGGATGGACATATGTTAAAATTTTTTTGAACTTAGATGACATATCTCAGCGGGAAAGGGCCAAAGTTTTAATAAAAAAAAAAACATTAAAAAAAGGGCCAATTCCCCACCCCAAACCCCAAAAAACACTTGAACCAAATTTAATGTTTTTATAACCAATGAGCCACAATACCAACATATGAAACAACCATCCTTTACTGTTCTCTCCAAACGACCCCTTGAAGTTCAAAAGAGGAACCCACTCAAATCATAAAAAGGGGGAAAAAATTGGATGAGTGGTTCCCTGGCCTGTGTGTTTTGGGACTACTTGCCCGGGGTTTCCCTCCCCCCATTTATGATTTTTTTTGCAGTTTGTTATGATTTCATTTGTCGGGAACACCTTTTTTTAGTACAGTTTGTGCTTTTGTTTTTTAAAGGGCTTTGACATAACTTAAATTACTTTTTTTTAGATTTGATTTTTTTTTACTTTATTGGAATTTAAAAATTATTTTATATTTTTTATTATTATTATTTTTTTTATTATTATTATTATTATTATTTTTATATTAGTGAAATTGTTAAAAACTGTAAATTATTAAAATTTTGTTTATATATGCCATTTTTTTTCGGGTCGGTGTTGCCTGTACGAATTCTTTGTTCACTCTTCTGGTCCCCCGACCTTATTTCTACGTTTTCCCTGGCCTGTAAACTCGGTGTTTTTCCCTTTGAGCGACCTCCGTTAAAAGCAGCTTCCGCGACTTTCCCAAGGGGTTTCCCGGGTTAAAAATAATACAATAAAATTTAAAAAATAATAAGATTTTATAAAAAAACACATTCATTATTCTATTTTGAAGCATTTCACAAAAATTTATATAATACTTAAAGGATAATTTAAAATCAATAAAGGGCTCTTGTTCAAGAAATTAGGCTATCCCTTCCCCTTTCCCTTGGGTAAAAACCCGTTCCCCCCCGCCGTATGGCTCCAAAAATAGAAGGGGGTTCTCTGAAAACCCAAACAGAAACGCATTTAGCCCAGATTATGTTGCACGCCGTTTGCACAATTTAAGATTTAAAACATTTCATCTTGACAAAATAATTTAAGGTTAGGAGGGGGAAAAATTTTTAGTGCATTTTTTTACTGCCTAAAATCTCATGCTTTGGGAAAAATTTTTTTTCCTTCCTTTAAAAATGTAATTTATTCAGACAGGCCGGGCTGGTCTCCCCCCAAACCACCAGAAAGAAAAACACAGCAGAATTTTAGAACCCGATAACCCCAAATAGTCAAAGGAAAACTGTCCCTGACTTTTTTTGGGTTATCCAGGTTCCACCAAAGGTTTTTATAAACTTAACTGTATCTTTTATACCTGAATAAACTTACTTATAGTTTTGGGGAAAGGGAAAAAAATAAACCCTTCTCCCCGCTCCCGATCTCTGTTTGTTCCCGAAACCCCCCGCCTTACCCCGCCACCAGGACCCCACCCTCCCACACCGTCGTTTCATACCCTCAAGAAGTCCCGGCTACAAGCCAGCTGTTTGTGAAAATGGTGAAGTGTTTTGTCTTAATTCGAAAAGATATTGAAAAAAACCCCGTGGGGTAATGAAGTGTTACTTTGACCTAAAAGATTAAACTAAATTTGTGTGACTGACACTTGTGGCTGACTTGGCTGACTGACTGAATGACTGAATGACGGCTGACTGAATGACTGACTGACTGACTGAAACGCTGCTGCTGAATGACGCGCTTACTGAATGCTTGTGGAACCCGAATGCTTGACTGAAATGAAAGCGCACACTGAAACCGGGGACTGAAGCGGGGTGACTTACTGAATGACGCTGCTTCGAAAACCACTTACTGAAGCCGCTTATGAATGACGCTGACTTCTGAAACGGCGCTTACTGAATGCTTGCGCACTGAAGCGCTGACTTACTGAAACTTTACACTTAGAAAACGATGACTTACTGAATGACTTACTGTTCTGAAAACGCTGCTTACTGAATGGCTTGGCGCTTACTAAGGTTACGGCTGACTGACTTAAGACTGACTGACGCCACATGACTTACTGTTAAAGTTAACCCCGTTTAACCATGACTTTAGTTTGAACTTTCATCCACCTCAGCCCAGGGGGCCGCTCTTCACTCTCTTCCAATACCCCAAAACACCAGCACCCACAATTTAAGGAAAAAAACTAATTTCTTTCATTTGTAGTTTAAGCGTAAAAAAAAATAATACATCACGATAATGAACTAAAATTTAAATATTAAATTTATTTTTGTAAGATCTTTGGGTTAAAAAAAAACTTTTTTGGGCCCTTTGGGACCCCCGGGAACGCCCTTTTTTCCCATTATTTCTTTTAATTATTTAAAAAAAAATTATCTAACAGTTTTTTCAGAACTAATATTTAAATGACGTTCTACTGAATACCTATACTATGACACATCAAAATTCTATTTTTAATTTTTTTTTTCCTGTTCAACAACAAAAAAAATTCATAAATATATTAAAAACAACATACAACAGTTTTTTCCTGTAATATTTGTCAGTATTCCCCGCCCCGCAGCCCCTGGACCAAAACCACCCCCACACTTTTATAAAATTTCAGTAACCCCAGGGGTTTTTTATTTTCAACTTTTTAATTTTCGTTTCTTAGTATATCTTTATTTGTTTTCAGTGGGGGATAAGAGCATAAATTTATTCCAAAACCTGCTCAATGCCTTCAACAATTTTCTCCCCTTTAAGGGAAAATGTCAATGGTTAGTCCTTTTAGACCCCCAAAATAACTTACAAAAACACTTTCAGTATTATCTTTTCATAATTTTGATTTCCCAAAGGGGTTAACTGGGGGCCCTGTATACTGTTGTCAGGAAGGCCCCCTTTTTTCCCGTTAGGTTCCCAACCCCCTCTGATGAGTACCAAAACCAAAAACTTTTCTTTTTAGAAAATCTAAAATCCCTGATAACATGTTTACATTATTATGTATTATATTAACCCCTTAACTGTCCAAACGTAGATCTGTTTTTGAGTGCCCAAACGTAGATCATGTTTTTTTTTATCTTTCATGGGAAAATCAAAGGCAAGCGCAGCGAAGAACGAGATATACATTTGGGCAGTTAAGGGTTAATAATAACAAGTACGGAAGTCCTCAATTTTTAAACATGTTGGGGACCTTATTGTGTATAATAATATAATGGGGATTGAGTTTTGGGAAATGGAAGTAAATGCCTTTCACTTTAAAGGGGGGGTTTTGGGGATATTGGAAGTTTGGGGACATCTAAACTGTCGTATCTAGCGCCTCTGAAAAGACAGTATTATGTCTCACGAAATCGTAATGACAGTTGAAAACATCCAACACAGGGGGGGGTTCAACCCGGTCGAGTGTCTCAAAACTCCAGACCGCGCGTAAGCCACTGGGCCATTAGCTTCAAAAATTCTAATGGGTATATTTCACACCATGGAAGGTTCCCGGGCACCACTGTGTCCAAAATGCAAGTTTTTAAAACGAATTCCCCAGCATGGCCCTGGGAAATCTAGCTCAAGCCTTAAAGCCGCAACATGACTCAGAAAACGTAATGACATGATTGCAAACAAACCTACCACGGGGGGGGTCAACCCGCGGTCAGTGTGTCTCAAAACTCCAGACCGTCCGTAAGCCACTGGGCCAGCTAGCTTCAAAAGTTTTCCCTCGACCATTTATGGCCATATCCCCCCAAACCAAAAAACTGGGGTAAATCCCCTTCCACTTAAAAGGGGAGGTTAATACTAATGACATCAGTGAATCCCATGTGTTTGCCGCTATATTTGCTCAAGCTGGCCCTCAATTTAACGGGTGCTCCCAAAAGGTACTAAGGGTCCTAGTTTTTTAATATGGTGCACACCGAGCAAGACCCATTCTATGCTGACCAGGCATCTCGGGCCAATCGTGCCAAATTTGGAGGCAGGAAAAAAACGTAAAAAACTTTTGGGGGAAGGACACCGTATATACGTGTGTCGGGTTTAAAAGGGGGTCTGGGATAGTGACATCTGGGAGGGACTATTCCAGCTGTCATATCAGGGCCCTTTGCAAAGACAGTGATTATGTATGAGTGTGGTGAAAGTGTTGAATGATGATGAAAGTTTTTTTGGGGGGATTTTCTTTCTTTTGGGTCACCCTGTAGTACATGTTATTTTATTAAATTTATAATTAAACATTTAAAATAAAATTTACCTTTTATTGAAGATAGTTGCTGGCATCTGGAAGATGGGGAGGAGGGAGGTGTTATGTTTGGAAGGGAAACCCCCCACCAAAAGGACTTCAGGTAACAAGTCCCTCTCTGGGGTTACTTCCCTTCTTTGTTTTTTTAATCCCTAGACCACTAGAACCCTGTTGAAAAAAAAAACGTCCACAGTCCTCTATTTCTGGTGCCTGTTTAACTTTTTCCCTGAAGTGCAACATCCTGTTACTGAACTGGTTGCAAGATGGCTCTTTTCACTTCTCCGGGGGTGAAATTGTTAAACAAAACTTTGAAATGCTCCACTTGGAAAAAATTTTCCTTAATCCGTGAAGAAGGCACCCCCTTTACTTTCCCCCTCCTTTAAGCAATAACCTCAGCTCTGGTCTGATGCTGTTCCACTTTCCAGCTCTTCAGTTGTTAGCTCTACCCTGTGCCCTCCCCAACTCTTACATCCTCACCACTCCCTCAACCCCAGGCTGTTCCCCAATGCCACAATATCTTCCACAACAGGCACAGGGTCGCCTCAAATCCTTCAAAACCCCACTTTTCAACACAATCCGGCCACAGTGGTTCCAGAATTCAAAGTCCTGAAGTCACTCCCCAAGCCTTATGTATAAGGCCTATGAATTTACATATTAAAGGGATCTTTCCAGAACTTTTTAGAAAGTTCTGGGGTCACATCAAAGCATTTTGAAACACTGTTTTGGTGTACAGTTTTTTGAAGTTTGCAATGACCTGCTGGTCCATGGGCTGGATGAGAGGAGGGGTTAGGAGGCAAGAACTTCACTCTGAAAAAACGGGAAGTTCTCAAAAAAAAGCATCCAAGGTGAGGATGAGCAGGAGCATTGCCCAGTAGCAGGAGGCACTTGGGAATTTCTTTTCCAGGAGGTATTTTTTTTCCACACTGGGCCAAACACTCCAGTCAACTATTCCCGAAAAGTCCTTAGTGACCCATGCATTAGTGTTAGCCTTCCAATACACACAAATTATTCCTTTTAACATTGTGTTTCTTGAAGGCTCTGGGATTTTCTCATACCCAGTAAAGGCTTCACTTTGAAATCCCACTGGCATTGGCACAAAGCAAAAGGTTACGTGTCTTTCATGGGGTTTGGTCCGGGGTCCCTTTTTCCTCCTGAGAAATAAAGGGTTCTTTTTGGCATTTTCTTCCAAAAGGGGCCCTGTTTATCACAATTAAACCTTGTTGGGGGAGGAATTCTTCAGCCTCTACACCCCCTTAAATTCACTCACAAACTTTTCAGCCCTTTTCTGAGCTGGCTGTCACCATGTCTCACAACACTGTGTATGTTACTACGTTTCTAAAAACCCCTCAAACCAGCCTTTTCCTTTAAAATCACTAGCATCAGCACTGGTTCCCGGCATTGTTTTGACAAGATCTCGTTCAACTTCCTTGCCTTTTCACTTTTCGCCGTGGGAAAAACTATCACCCCCCATCTGTTTTTCATTGATACACACCCCAACAACTTTTCAATCTCATCCACTGTTTTGATCTATTTTTTTGTTAACATGTCAACCCTTTTGCAACATTAGCGCCCTGATTTCTTTTCTTGCCAGGATAGTCGTGATAGTAGACATGTTTTTCCGTACATCCTGGCAAGCTCACCATACGTCGCCATCTCATATTTTTCTCAACCTTTTTCCCATTCGATGGTTTTTCCCACTTTTACCACAGGGGTGCCACTGGGAAGCTTTTTGACCCATAACTTATTTCACAGTGACAATCACTGCCCCCAAAAAAACCAAAAAAATGTTTGTAAATGTTTGAAAGGGGGTGGGTATTGTTCACTCAAGTGTAAACAACGCTAGATGGGCCCTGTCCCCCCTCACCACGCAAGTGCGGGGCGGCGGACGGGGCTGGTAAACTGCTACACGAGTCCAAAATGCACATACAAATGTTGACCGTAAAAAACCTTTTAACGAAATAACCGTTATTGGGTGGGACCGTTACTGGGGCCCACTGATTTCTTTTCTCAGTTCACAGATAATAACGTTTATATGTTATATTGTTATAAAAAACCCATAGTATTATGCAATGCATTTCAGGCAGACTAATCAAAGCTTGAAGACTACTTAAGAAGTAGACATGGGTTATTTAATAACTTTAAATGTAAAAAAAGAGGGTAGCTAAGTGAACAACAGTACAATTTTAGGTATGTTTTAAAACTTCAGACTGATTCAGTGATCTTCAGTTAAGGGGTTTTTTAAGTTCCAGTGACTCGGGTTTAATACCACTGAAAAAGAGGATACCAAAAAGAAGGAGCTGAAAATGCAGGGTCTTCCTGTGCTGTATTAGGTTTCTTACAGTACCTAATGCTATTTTTGCTAGTGTTCTGATTTACCCTTTTTGGTATACCATGCAGTACTTTTGCTGTTTTGTGGTTTTTTTATTCTGATTTAACAGATACGAGACAAGCCCCATTAGTCTGTTATACTGAGGATTTACTGTTCATTGATAATACTACCTTAAAGAATCAGATTATAATTATCATAATATTAGCCAGAATTTCATACAATGATTGTTTACAGTAATAGCTTTGAAAAATGCTCTAAGATAAAAACTTCAGTGCTCATGTTATACGTAGTGCAATATAATGATTCTTTTTTCTTTCAACACGCGGTTTTCCCACCGGGGGTGTCCCAAAAGGAAAAAAAAAAGTTTCTCCTTTTAATAAATGGACCCCCCCGGGTTTAAAGAACACCCCGAAATGATAATTATGTAAGTATAATATTGTAAGTCCTTTGGGGGTGTATTTTTTTTGAAAAGACAACGTACATGACATTATTTCTTAAGGAAAAAATTGTTGGTAATGGCACTTGGCAGGCTTCTGAATTAATTTTTTTTAACCGGGGGGGCCACTGTGTAATATACAGTTGACCCTCGGTTTTGACAAAAAACTTTCCAGAATGCTGTTTGAGTGCTAAGAAGAAATTTTTATAAGGACAAATGTAAATTAGATTGTATTTTAGAACCCCAAAATACACTTAAAAATTTTTCGAGTTTTGGTGACTGAAAACCAAGGGTCCACTGTATACAGGAGAAGGAGTTACTAGCCCTCGCTCCCGGCATTTTAGTCGCCTCTTACGACCCCATGGCTTACGGAGGAAAACGTTCCACTTCCCATGGCGATAAGAAAATAAAAACAAGAACTAGTAAAAAAAAAACAGAAACCCACAGGGGTGGTATATACAGGGGCCCCCCAGTTTAAAAAATTCACTCCTGAAGTCTGCTCAAGTGCCATTACCCCCGAAATTTACCCCCCTTTAAAAAAAATGTCACGAGGTTGTCTATTTTAGACCCCCAAAAAAACTTTTCCCAAACACTTACATAAAAGCGTTTCCGGGTTTCCTTGGGGTCCACTGTAATTTTAAAAGAATGTGTAGTGTGACCTAGGGGAAGTAGAAATAGCAAGACATACCTGAAATTTTCATGTTTTTGAGACAAAAAAAGACACCAGAATCCTACCATCATATAAAAAATTTCAGGCTTTTTTTTTTACACTCACTTCAGGACGGTAGTACCCTCTGGGCGGCTGCTGCCCCAACCTACTACCTAGGGAAAATGATTATATTTTTTAATTGTATTATAAACTTTTTGGTTTTTAATAGATAAAACAATAGCTGTATGGGAGATTATATTAACCCTTGCTGTTTCGCCCTTTTTATACGTCTTACGAGCCACTGTTTTGGACGTATTAATACGCATAAATTCTAGCGGCCTCAAATCAAGTGGGAGAAAGCTTGTAGGCCCACATGTGAGAGAATGGGTCTGTGGGTCAGTGTGCGCAGTATAAAAATGGGAGCCAGTGGTGCATTGGGAATCCCATTTCAGTAGTCCTTGTTCAGCATGCCTAGCGGAAGAAATACCTGATTCCCAGGCGAATTGGGATCTTTTTTCCCCATGATAGCTCTAACAAGAGGAAGTGTGTCTGAAGATAAATTTCATGGTTTTGAGGGTTTTGACCAAAGCAATACCCAGGGTACCAGAAGGAAGAAAGAAAGAAAGTAAGGAAGGAAGGAAAAAAGAGATGAGAGGAAGGAAGGAAGAAAAAAAGGGAAAGGGAAAAAAGGAAGGCAGGAAGGAAGAGATGAGATGAAGGAAGGAAAGGGAAAAAAGTAAGTAAGAAAGGAAGGAAGGGGAAAAAATGAAAGGAAGCTAGGAAGGAGGGTGTGGGGGAAAAAGACATGCCCCCTTTTGTGTTTACAGGTTGACAGCAGTGAGGGTGGTGGTTGGTATAATATGTCATTTTAACAGCTGCCTTGTCCTGACTAGCAAATTTAGATCCCCAAAAACACAGCTTCAAGTGCTAAAAGGGTTTATGGAAAATGTCCAGTCATTATATTGTGTATATATATTATAGAACTAAATAAAAAAAAAATTTTCATTGTTTGGGTTTTTGTCAAAAGTTTTTAAAAATAAAATAATAATGTTTGTGCAGTTATTTGTTCAACAAGGGTATATATGTACACAGCCCTTTCTTTTGGGCTCCCCCCAAAAAGTTACTTAAAAAAAAAAATTGGAAAAAACAAGAAACCTTAATGGGAGTAAATATAAGGACCCGTGAGGGGATGCGCCGCTGTTGCCATACGCAGCTCATTTTTCCAACTTTCGCCCCCATATCTGGAAGTATTGATAGCAAAAAAAAAATTTGGGTAAAAAAACGAAAATAAAACTTAACATTTTTATAAAAAAAATAATTTTTTTTTTTCCCAAATATTTTGGAAAACAGGAGACACTCAGGTTTGGGGGGTTGCGACAGTCGGGTTAAAAGAATTAACAGATCATTCTGCTTGGCTGATGAAATTTTTTAATTGGTTCTATTTTACTAGCAATTAACATAGGTGGATTTTTTTAGTTTCTGAATTTTGCAGGGGAGTTGATAAACCCTTAATTGAAAATTGAGCACCTGTTCTACAGTATACTTTTTACAAAATCTAAAAGGGGTTTTGTATCTCTGAATAAGCAAATAATGAGGGATAATGAGGGAATAAGTTTTATATATTTGTAAATGTAAAATGAATTTTTTTGAAAGAATTAAGGTAAGACGGAGGCAGGATCACAGATGAATAAGGAAGCGGGAAGAGTGGGGGTGTGTAGACCAATGTTTACAGTGAAACAAAAGGTGAAGAAAAAAGATAAGGGTAAAGATTTTTTTTGTTGCATTTATGGATTTACAAAAAGGGACTGATAGGGTAATGGGAAATGTGGCAGATGTTGAAAAGTATGGAATAAATGGCAGGTTACTGAAAAATTTAAGAGTTTTCAAGGATAGTGAGGCCAGTACAGTATGTAGGAGGAGGGGGATTATTTCCTAGAAAAAAAAGCCTTAGACAGGATTTTATGTCACCATGGTTGTTCATTATATTTATAGATGGGGGTTTTAAGAGAAGTGAATGCTCGGATGTTTGGAAGAGGGTTAAAAAATAAAGAATCTAACAAGAGGGAGTTTCCAATTCTTTTTCTGATGATACTTTCATTTTGGGGATTTTGAAGAGAAGTTGAGAGGTTTGAAAAAGTTTGGTAAATCTTAAAAAAAGGAAATTATAAGTGAATACAGTGGACCCCGGGTTTTCGTGATTTTTGTTCCAGAATGTGTTCAAGTCCCATTACCAAACAAATTTATCCCCAAAAAAATAATGAAAAGTAGACTAGTTTTTAGCCCCCCAAAATACATTTACAAAAGCTTTTAAAAATACACTTACAAAAAAGGGCGAGTTTGGAGCAGGACAAACCCCACTTATAGGAAAGGGTAAGGTGATAAGGAAACAAAATTTTTGGGTAATAAAAGGTTGGATATCAGTTTGGGAGGGAAGGAGGGGGAAGGGAATTTTCAGATATTTGGAGTGGATGTAAAGGATGGGTCTATGAAAGAGCGGGGGAATCAGAATTGATGAGGAAAAAAAAGGTGAATAAAAATTTGATAAAAAAAGGGAGTGGTGCATAGGAGCAGGGAAAAAAAGAATGTATCCAAAAGAATAATAAGAGAAATTTTTATTTCTACAAGTAAAAAAAACCCTTATATGGCAGGTTAGGTTCCATGCTACGGGAAAAAAGATTCCCCAAAAAAGAGAACTTCATTTTTTTTCATTTATAAATGCATATAAATGCCAGATAAAAGTTTAACAACATATATTAAGTTAGCAATGAATCCAAAAAAAGTAAAATACACACAAGTCATCATTATTTATCAAAAAATTTGTAGTCTTAATGGGAAAAAGGGGAGTAGTTTTTCGGAAAATCAGGGGTGGTAGGTATGGTAGACCCAACCCCCCCCCACATACTATATAGATGCTTAAAGCACCCCCAAGTGATACAATGTATATACGACACTCATTCTTACCTTAAAATATTTGTAGTCTTAATGGTCTTAAATAGGGTGAGGGTGAAAAGATTTATTTGTAGAAAGTCGGGGGGGGTTTGGCATCCTGTCTGGCCACTCCCACCATTTTTATACATTAAGCGCCTAGAACATAAAATGCAATACAGTCCCCCGTTTACGTACCTCCAAGCTCAACAATTATGAAAGTGTTTTTTTGTAAGTGTTTTTGTAAGTTTTTTGGGGTTGGACTAATTAATTTACATTATTCCTTAGGGGAACAAATTGTTTTGGAACGGCACTTGAACAGCATTCGGGAAAACAATTAATTACGTAAACCGGGGGGTACTGTACCACTGTACAGTACACCATTACACCTTAAAATATTTGTGTGAATGTGGTGAGAGGTGATTTTTATTTGAAAATGGGTTTGGGAAGTGGGATACGCCGGGCACCCCTTCCCTCCTCCCCCCCCACCCACATAAGGGGAAACCAGACGAAAGTTTTTTTTCCAAAAAAAAACACCCCATTCTCATGTAACACCATTTTTAGAAGAAATGCGCCTGAGTGAAGGAACAAAGGAGTATCCCCAAAAGTCCGGAAGTACCCTCTACCACAAGTCCTAAATGTCTACCACAAGTCCTACAAGTACTTGGCTACCACAATCCACAAGTAGCCTGGCTACCACAAGTCCTCGAGCCTGGCTACCACAAGTCCACAAGTAGCCTGGCTAACAGTCTACAAGACCGGCCACCACAAGTCCTCTGCCGGCTCCACAAGCCCTCAAGTAGCCTGGCTACCACAACCCTCGGGAGCCTGGCTACCACAAGTCCCAAGTAGCCTGGCTACCAGCCCTAAAAGAAGCCTGGCTACCAAAAGCCAAAAGCCCCCCGGCTACCACAAGTCCGGGCCCTGGCTACCACAATTTCCACAAGTCCCTGGCTACCACGTCCTAAAGTCGCCTCACCAAAGCCCTAAAAGCCCGGGCCCCACAATCCACAAGTCGCCTTTTCCCAAAGCCTAAAGTCGCCTGGCTACCACAAGCCCCAAAGCCCTGGCCCACATCTCATATTTAAAATTATTCTACTGTGGGGTGTTTTTAGATGGATTGCAAATGCGATTAACATGTGTAAGTTTTTGGTAAATTACAAGTTAATTTTCATTTATAATAATTTTGTAGGTATGTATCCCCTGGGGGACATACCTACACCTACCTACATGGGCCCAGACCTATTATTACCATCGACATTCCATGTTACTGAGTTTAACGTTTCTATCAACTACCTTTAGATTCCATCAATTGCCAAAATTGTACACAAAGCGTTATAAAAGGGAGTGATTTTAAAGTTTTCCCCCCGCCCGGACCCATAAATTAAAACATGTTTATATGTTTGAAATGTTTCTTATATAATTTTTAAGAAAAAATCTGATGGATTAATGAAAAAGTCATATTAACTAAAAAAGACATTTAATGTACCCCAAGAATGTTTTTTGGGCCATTTCATAATGTTTTCCCTCCGCCCGGGAACACCTCCATAGATATAACAGGTTTAATGCTATTTTCATATTTTTATATAATTTTGAAAAAAAAATCATAGATTAATTAATGAAAAAGTCTATATTGACTAAAATGGACATTTTAAAGTACCAAAGTGATTAACAAAAGATGTGTTCACGGGGAAAAAAACAAAACCCCGGG
>WNWK01052144.1:0-12267 GCA_009830355.1 Cherax destructor | reverse complement strand
GGGGCCCCTTTACTGTATATAAATTGAACTAATACATAAAACAGTGTAATAATTTAACATTGGGACAAGTTGAAACTATTTGGCAGGTTTTTTTATATCAATAGTCAATATTTAAATTATATTTTTTGGGAAAGTTAAGTTTTGGGAGTACATTTTTCGGTTTTTAGTTTAGGGTGAGTAGGGAGTATGGGGTTTTTTTTGACAAGAGTATTAAATTGATGTTCAGATAAGACCGGGTTACTTTAGTATTTACGGGAATGACTTCCAAATTTTTGGGGCCCTTTATGTGCATAGGTTTTTGAACAGTGTGATAGGGAAATAATCGATTATCAGGTTTCCTAGTTTTTCACTAAAGTGGCGGATGTTTGACTGTGGTAATCTGTAGATGTTTATCACTGTGAGGGGTTTTTGCAGGTCTTTTGATTTAAATTTAGCTATAATATATTCTCCATGTTCATCCCTTTGTACAAGAATTCTCGATACAATCGAGTTGATCTGTATAATATATTGCTGTTCCACCCCTCGCTGGTCTGTCCTACAGTGGGGCCCTACTGTATATAAATTGCAACTAATACATACAACAGTGTAATAACTTAACATTGGGACAAGTTGAAACTATTTGGCAGGTTGTTTATATCAATAGTCAATATTTAAATTATATTATTTGGTAAAGTTAAGTATTGAGTACATATTCAGTTTTTAGTTTAGGGTGAGTATGAGTATGTGGTTTTTGACAAGAGTATTAAATTGATGTTCAGATAAGACCGGTTACTTTAGTATTTACTGGTAATGACTTCCAAATTTTGGGGCCCTTTATGTGCATAGAGTTTTTGAACAGTGTGATATGGACTAATTGCTCAAACTTTGTATATACAACAAGTATGTAGTAATCACGAATGCAATAAATAGTATGCATATATAAGTATTTGAATTTATAAGGGACAATGTTATACATGTTGGTACTCTAGCTTTATGATAAAGTGCTTGCAGGCAAGTGAAAATTTTTAAGATAAATAGATAGATAGTCAGTCTCAACTTTTGAACTACAGCCCTCCTCACTTAACGACGGAGTTATGTTCCTAAGACCATGGCGTTAAACAAATTCGTTGTTAAGGAGGATCATACTATAATGGTAGTGGGCTTGTGTCAACAATCTTTGATATTCTTTTAATATCACCATTGCACCACACCATTTATAATATTTCTGGTAAATTTTTAATGTTTATACAGTACTGTACTGTAGTATATTGTAATAAACAGAATAGCGGAAATCAACGCTAATATACATTATTTAGGTATGCATACTGGTCTTACAGACCGTCGTAAGTCCGAGGCATCAGAAAGCGAGTACGTTGCTAACTGAGGAGAGGCTGTATGCACTATTTAATTCAAGTTAGCATGTAAATTGAATTTACGCTTTGAAAGTTCAAAGCAGTGACAACATTGTTACCAGCACCATCAGAACACTACTTCACATAAAATTGGTTTGTTTTTTTAATCCAGAGGGTTAGCCAGCCAGGATAATCCAAGAAAGTCAAGTAAAGTCAAGTCAGTGTGTCATTTACGATTGTTTGTCTTATTTCGACTGTAATCATTCAATCTTCCCACCCCAGGCTGCAACCCACACAAACACCAGTCAACTAACACCCAGGTACCTACTGACTGCTAGATGAACAGAGACAGCAGGTGTAAGGAAACATGGCAAACACTTCCACTGACCTGGGGATTGAACAATGGACAATCAGTGTGTGAGGGTCTCCCTTCAATTCAATTCAACTCCTTTATTTTTATTTTTAAACAAAGCATGTGAATCAACAAGCCTTGCAACTTTGCAATTTGGCCTCCAATAACTATCTGTCATAGAACCTACAAGTGGAAGATGGAAGAAATGTGTGTGTGATTGACAGGTATATGACAGGCATTATACCCACATTCAAGTTTATTCCATTATGCAAATGAATTTAGATCATAGTCCTTATGAGGAGGGAGGAAAAGATACAAAATGATTGATGAATGGAGGGAGAGAGAAAGGGTGTAGATCTCCCCTTTTTCCAATAACTACACTTTTGTTGTATAAGCAAATATTGAACTAAAAATAAAGGAATCTTACAGGAATCAAGAAACGTGGGCAGAAATAAAAACCATAAAGGAATTTGAAAGAAACACAGAGTAAAGTATTTCTTTTCTTATGCAAAATCTAAGTAAACAACAACATTTAAATGTGCTTTTAACATCATATGGACAGGGAGTATGGAGACTGGGTGTCCCACAGTTATTAAAAACAACAGACATAGCCACACTCCACAGAGGGGGCCAGTAAAGCTATAGCAGAGAACTACAGACCAATAGCGCTAACGTCCCCATATAAAAATCTTTGAAAGGTTCTAAGAAGCAAGATCGCCACTCATCTCGATACACATCAATTACACAACCAAGGGCAGCATGGGTTTAGAGCAGGTCGCTCCTGTCTGTCCTAACTACTCGACCGGTCTACAAGACAAACAGAATGCAGATGTAATATACACAGACTTTGCAAAAGCCTTTGACAATTGTGACCATGTGGATCACTGCCTGGTAGGTCACACTACCAAAGTCTTGTGGATCACTGCCTGGTAGGTCACACTTCCACCGTCTTGTGGATCACTGCCTGGTAGGTCACACTACTACAGTCTTGTCGATCACTGCCTGTTAGGTCACACTACCACAGTCTTGTGGATCACTGCCTGCTAGGTCACACTGGCACAGTCTGGTGGATCACTGCCTGGTAAGTCACACTACCACAGTCTTGTGGATCACTGCCTTGTAGGTCACACTACAGGGGCTGGCTGGCTGGCTGGCTGGCTGGCTGGCTGGCTGGCTGGCTGGCTGGCTGGCTGGCTGGCTGGCTGGCTGGCTGGCTGGCTGGCTGGCTGGCTGGCTGGCTGGCTGGCTGGCTGGCTGGCTGGCTGGCTGGCTGGCTGGCTGGCTGGCTGGCTGGCTGGCTGGCTGGCTGGCTGGCTGGCTGGCTGGCTGGCTGGCTGGCTGGCTGGCTGGCTGGCTGGCTGGCTGGCTGGCTGGCTGGCTGGCTGGCTGGCTGGCTGGCTGGCTGGCTGGCTGGCTGGCTGGCTGGCTGGCTGGCTGGCTGGCTGGCTGGCTGGCTGGCTGGCTGGCTGGCTGGCTGGCTGGCTGGCTGGCTGGCTGGCTGGCTGGCTGGCTGGCTGGCTGGCTGGCTGGCTGGCTGGCTGGCTGGCTGGCTGGCTGGCTGGCTGGCTGGCTGGCTGGCTGGCTGGCTGGCTGGCTGCGCTGGCTGGCTGGCTGGCTGGCTGGCTGGCTGGCTGGCTGGCTGGCTGGCTGGCTGGCTGGCTGGCTGGCTGGCTGGCTGGCTGGCTGGCTGGCTGGCTGGCTGGCTGGCTGGCTGGCTGGCTGGCTGGCTGGCTGGGTGTGGGGGGGGTGCTGGCTGGCTGGCTGGCTGGCTGGCTGGCTGGCTGGCTGGTCTGGCTGGCTGGCTGGCTAGGCTGGCTGGCGCGGCTGGCTGGCTGGCTGGCTGGTGGCTGGCTGGCTGGCTGGCTGGCTGGCTGGCTGGCTGGCTGGCTGGCTGGCTGGCTGGCTGGCTGGCTGGCTGGCTGGCTGGCTGGCTGGCTGGCTGGCTGGCTGGCTGGCTGGCTGGCTGGCTGGCTGGCTGGCTGGCTGGCTGGCTGGCTGGCTGCTGGCTGGCTGGCTGGCTGGCTGGCTGGCTGGCTGGCTGGCTGGCTGGCTGGCTGGCTGGCTGGCTGGCTGGCTGGCTGGCTGGCTGGCTGGCTGGCTGGCTGGCTGGCTGGCTGGCTGGCTGGCTGGCTGGCTGGCTGGCTGGCTGGCTGGCTGGCTGGCTGGCTGGCTGGCTGGCTGGCTGGCTTGCTGGCTGGCTGGCTGGCTGGCTGGCTGGCTGGCTGGCTGGCTGGCTGGCTGGCTGGCTGGCTGGCTGGCTGGCTGGCTGGCTGGCTGGCTGGCTGGCTGGCTGGCTGGCTGGCTGGCTTGCGTGCGTGCGTTTATGTGCCCAGGCAGGGAGCCACGTGGACACGTTTCAGTTTTCCGCCTATTTTTAAGCCAATGGACGATTTTCATGTCGATTTTGGCCAAAAAAAGTGGATGATTTTCAAAGTCGCTGATCTTCAAGGGTCCACTGTAAGTATATGTTATTTATTATTATGTTATTTACAGTGGACCCCCGCTATTCGAACGGCTCGGCAGTCGAACAAATCGTCATTAGAACAAGAAAATCGATATCGTCATGCGAACAAAATATCACGATTCGAACAAGTGTGTCCATCACCTGACCGCCCAGGCGCTTGGAGAGCCAGTACCGCATTGTTTACACTCGAGAGAACAATACCCTACACGCTCATCCAGACATTTCACACTTAATTATAATTGTTTGGAGTTTGTTCATTAAGTGTGAGGCAGTGGTGGTAGAGGCAGTGGTCTTAGAGGCAGTGGTGGTTGAGGCAGTGGTGGTAGAGGCAGTGGTGGTAGAGGCAGTGGTGAGAGGCAGTGGTGAGAGGCAGTGGTGGTTGAGGCAGTGGTGAGAGGCAGTGGTGAGAGGCAGTGGTGGTTGAGGCAGTGGTGAGAGGCAGCAGTGGTGGTAGAGGCAGTGGTGAGAGGCAGTGGTAGAGGAAGTGGTGAGAGGCAGTGGTAGAGGAGGAGTGGTAGAGGCAGTGGTGGTAGAGGCAGTGGTGAGAGGCAGTGGTGAGGCAGTGGTGGAGAGGCAGTGGTGAGGCAGTGGTGAGAGGCAGTGGTGGTAGAGGCAGTGGTGGTTGAGGCAGTGGTGAGAGGCAGTGGTAGAGGAAGTGGTGAGAGGCAGTGGTGGTAGAGGCAGTGGTGAGAGGCAGTGGTAGAGGAAGTGGTGAGAGGCAGTGGTGGTAGAGGCAGTGGTGAGAGGCAGTGTTAGAGGAAGTGGTGAGAGGCAGTGGTGGTAGAGGCAGTGGTGAGAGGCAGTGGTAGAGGAAGTGGTGAGAGGCAGTGGTGGTAGAGGCAGTGGTAGAGGAAGTGGTGAGAGGCAGTGGTGAGAGGCAGTGGTGAGAGGCAGTGGTAGAGGAGTGGTGAGAGGCAGGGTGGTAGAGGCAGTGGTGAGAGGCAGTGGTAGAGGAAGTGGTGAGAGTCAGTGGTGGTAGAGGCAGTGGTGAGAGGCAGTGGTAGAGGAAGTGGTGAGAGGCAGTGGTGGTAGAGGCAGTGGTGAGAGGCAGTGGTGGTAGAGGCAGTGGTGGTAGAGGCAGTGGTGGTAGAGGCAGTGGTGGTAGAGGCAGTGGTGAGAGGCAGGGTGGTTGAGGCAGTGGTGAGAGGCAGTGGTGGTAGAGGCAGTGGTGAGAGGCAGTGGTGGTGAGGCAGTGGTGAGAGGCAGTGGTGGTTGAGGCAGTGGTGGTTGAGGCAGTGGTGAGAGGCAGTGGTGAGAGGCAGTGGTGAGGCAGTGGTGGTAGAGGCAGTGTAGAGGAAGTGGTGAGAGGCAGTGGTGGTAGAGGCAGTGGTGAGGCAGTGGTGGAGAGGCAGTGGTGAGAGGCAGTGGTAGAGGAAGTGGTGAGAGGCAGTGGTGGTAGAAGCAGTTGTGAGAGGCAGTGGTGGTAGAGGCAGTTGTGAGAGGCAGTGGTGGTAGAGGCAGTGGTAGAGGCAGTGGTGGTAGAGGCAGTGGTGAGAGGCAGTGGTGAGAGGCAGTGGTGAGAGGCAGTGGTAGAGGCAGTGGTGAGAGGCAGTGGTGGTTGAGGCAGTGGTGAGTAAACAAGATTAAATGAAGGTTCGGGAGGGAGTTTTGTAAACAAACCAGTTGTTGTTGCTGTTACCAGCCTGACACGTACGATTTCTGTTCACTACTTGAAGCTGACTGGAAGTGATCTAATGCAGATATCATTACAAACTCCGTTTTCTCTTATACTAACACGTTTGAAGGATGAAAGAATGGGAAGATGTTTTCACAGCTGTAGCGAGAATGCTCGCCACCACCATCCTTCCCAGCCACCACATTCGTAATGACATACATATTTTATTCATTCTAGAGTGTATATCAGGTTTTTATGTTATTTATATTGTTTATTATGTCATTCATATTAGATGAATTGTGATAGATAAATAAGCTGTCGAGTTGATAATAGCTTCACAGTGAAGTACTATTTTGTCATGCCTCCTGACAGCAGGAACGGATTAATTGTATTTCCATTATTTCTTATGGGAAAAATTAAATCGCCTTTCGAACATTTCATGTTAAGAACAAGCTCCTGGAACGGATTAAATTCGAATGGCGAGGGTCCACTGTATTATTATTTCTTGTTATTATGTGTTTTGTGTATTTAAAACTATAGTTATTCTCTATAAAATTTATTTTTTGGGAATAGTTTTGGGTGTCTGAATGGATTAATTTTATTTACATTATTTCAATTTTACGCCTAGCTCCTGGAACGGATTTACAGGGATCCACTGTATCTTGGACCTACGTTAGCCCTACCGTATGCTGTCTCACTCTAAGGTTTCAAGCCGGACTTTATGTCTCGTGAAATGAGTGGGATGGTTGAGGGGAAAGCCAGTTCCATTATTGTAACGTGCCATGGCGGCACTCTACCCATTTGAGGTGGAAGCCTAGTCATGACTCAGAGAAGACATCTCGAAGTACTGAAGATATCCTTCTCCATCCAGACCCAATACAGTAGGACCTTATCTCATTTTCTCTCAGTATCTGGCCAGTTTTCTGGGGGAAACGATAGTGTGTTTATCTCTGGGTCTCAAGCAGACGGACGTTATTATATTGGTATCTACCAGTGTCATCTCTTAAGTTTAAGTCTGGAAGCTAGTGTCCCATACTGCTTAGATATTGCCTAGAGGATAACCCCTTTTGAGTTTGGGATTTCTGAGTTTAGGGCAAGACACTAATACCAATTGAATTCTTGCAGATTAAGGGTCCTTCCTTGCACATGGTGTTTGGAGGGGGTTATAGCTTAGGGAGATTGGAAGACTAGGAGACATTTCTACGCCCGCCCGCCAGCCATCCATCAAGTAAGTTAAACACCTTTTTCAGTAGTGCATGTAGGTGGGGAATTCTTTTGACTGCAGTCAGCTAGAAATTCTGTCTATAAGCCACTTGTAAGTCTGAGAGAAGCTTCTCAGTGTCGGTGTCAACAGTGCTTGCCAGAGGGCAGCTTTCAAGGAGGCAGTCCAAGACAAAAATTCTATACAAGGTAAGGTATATATATTGATCGCTGAGATAGCCATCAAATACAGTTACATATATCAGCATATGGGTAGAGAACCCAGGATAACCCAAGAGTGTCAGCTAACACTCTCTAGGAGATAATGCTGCTGGGGATTGCAAGTTAAAACCTATGATAATTTATCACTCAGAGAATCCTAGGGCCCTAAAGAACTATGCAAAAGGTAGCCTCCCTGTTTATTAGAAATCCAATTCGAAAGCTTGGATGACTACTGATCTTTAAATATATTGGTTCACACACTATTTTAAGCCTACAGTTGAGGCTTACTCCAAGGAAAAGAAAATTACTTTTAATGTTTTACTTGTTTTAGATAATACCCTGCCACTCACCTCTCACACATCAATGCTAATACTTTAAGGTAAGTAATAAGTGTACTCTGTGTGTATCTTCCTTTTTATTGTGTTTTTAATGCCTAGTGCTCTTGCTAACTTAATATAAGTTAGTGTAAGCTTGTTGTCTGGCATTTATATGCATTTAAAAGTCGAAAAAAAGGGCGTTCTGCTTTTCGGCGATGTCTGCTTTAAGGCACTAGCCTGGAACCTAACCTACTGTATAAGTGGGGCCCTACTGTACATGTATCTGGAGTTTACCTGGAGAGAGTTCCAGGGGTCAACGCCCCTGCCGCTCGGTCTATGATCAGGCCTCATGTTGGATCAGAGCCTGATCAACCAGGCTGTTACTGATGGCCGCACACAGTCCAACGTACGAACCACAGCCTGGATGGTCAGGCACCGACTTTAGGTGCCTGTCAAGTACAGGGAGTACAGGTTTAGTACAGGTTTAGGAACTTCAAGCGTTCCCAGTAATTGAGGTGTTTTATTGCAGTTATGCGTGCCGTGAAGGTTCTCTGTACATTTTCTGGGTCAGCAATTTCACCTGCCTTGAAAGGTGCAGTTAATGTGCAGCAATATTCCAGCATAGATAGAACAAGCGACCTGAAAACTGTCAACATGGGCTTGGCATCCCTTGTTTGGAAGGTTCTCATTATCCATCCTGTAATTTTTCTGGCAGATGCGATTGCTACAGTGTTATGGTCCTTGAAGGTGAGATCCTCTGTCATGATCACTCCCAGGTCTTTGACGTTAGTTTTTCGCTCTATTGTGTGGTTGGAATTTGTTTTATACTCCGATGAGATTTTAATTTCCTCACGTTTTCAATATCGGAGTAATTTAAACTTCTCATCATTGAACTTCATATTGTTTTCTGCAGCCCATTTAAAGATTTGGTTGATGTCTGCTTGGAGTCTTGCACTGTCTTCAATGTTGGACACTGTCATGCAGATTCGGGTGTCATCTGCAAAGGAAGACACGGCACTGTGGCTTATATCCCTGTCTATGTCCGATATGAGGATGAGGAACAAGATGGGAGCGAGTACTGTGCCTTGTGGAACAGCTTTTCACCATAGCCGCCTCAGAATTTACTCTGTTGACTACTACTCTTTGTGTTCTACTTATTAGGAAATTATAGATCCATCTAAAAACTTTTCCTGTTACTCTTTTATCACGCATTTTGTGTGCTATCATATAATGGTCACACTTATCAAAGGCTTTTGCAAAGTCTGTGTATATAACATCAGTATTCTGTTTGTCTTCTAGAGCATCCAGGACCTTTTCGTAGTAGTCCAGTAGTTGGGACAGACACGAGCGACCTGCTTTAAACCCATGCTGCCCTGGGTTGTGTAATTGATGGTTGTCTAGATGAGTGGCGA
Organism: Cherax destructor; assembly: GCA_009830355.1. NCBI lineage: Eukaryota > Metazoa > Arthropoda > Malacostraca > Decapoda > Parastacidae > Cherax > Cherax destructor. The sequence goes on along the minus strand of WNWK01052144.1, from coordinate 3,354 downwards.
TCTTGCTTCTTAGATCCCTTTCAAAGATTTTTATGATATGGGACGTTAGGGCTATTGGTCTGTAGTTCTTTGCTATTGCTTTACTGCCCTCTTTGTGGAGTGGGGCTATGTCTGTTGTTTTTAGTAACTGCGGGACGACCCCAGTGTCCATGCTCCTTCTCCATAGGATGTTAAAAGCAAGTGATAGGGGCTTCTTGCAGTTCTTGATGAACACTGAGTTCCATGAGTCTGGAGCGGAGTGCATGGGCATGTCATTTATCGCCTTTTCGAAGTCATGTGGCGTCAGGGTAATGTCAGTTAGGCTTGCGTCTACCAGGTTCTGTGGCACTCTCATAAAAAATTAATTCAGGTCTTCAACTTTCAGTCTGGTTAGCGGCTCGCTAAAAACTGAGTCATACTGGGACTTTAGTAACTCACTCATTTCCTTGCTGTCATCTGTGTTTGACCCATCTCGTTTTAGTAGGGGCCCAATACTGGATGTTGTTCTCGACTTTGATTTGGCATATGAAAAAAAATACTTTGGGTTTATTTCAATTTCATTTATGGCTTTTAGTTCGTCATGCGTTTCTTGATTCATGTAAGATTCCTTTAGTTTTAATTAGATGTTTGCTATTTATCTGACCAGTGCCTCCCTATGTATTTCAGATATATTGGCCTCTTGTAGCCGCTCTGTTATTCTTTGCCTTCGCCTGTATAAAATATAATATAATATAAAATGTAATATATTACCTGGAGAGTTTACCTGGAGAGAATTCAAGGGGTCAACGCCCCCGTGGCCCAGTCTGTGACTAGACCTCATGGTGGATCAGGGCCTGATCAACTAGGCTGTTATTGCTGGCTGCACGCAGTCCAATGTACGAACCACGGCCTGGCTGGTCAGGTACCGACTTTTGGTGCCTGTCCAGTGCCTGCTCTGCTTGAAGACAGTTAGGGGTCTATTGGTAATCCTCTTTATGTATACTGGGAGGCAGTTGAACAGTCTTGGGACCCTGACACTTACTGTGTTGTCTCTTAACGTGCTAGTGGCACCCCTGCTTTTCATTGGGGGGGATGTTGCATCGTCTTTTGCTTTCGTAGGGAGTGATTTTCATGTGCAAGTTTGGTACTAATCCCTCTAGGATTTTCCAAGTGTATATAATAATGTATCTTTTCCGCCTGCGTTGTAGGGAGCACAGGTTTAGCAACTTCAAGCATTCCCAGTAATTGAGGTGGTTTATCGCAGTTATGCGTGAAATTACTTAATCCGAATCTATTTTCCTCATAAGAAATAATGGAAATTCAATTAATCAGTTCCAGACACCCAAAAGTATTAAAATAAATATTATTTCCACATTAAATTACACAGAAAAGAATGAAATATAAAGTACATAGAACTATTACAATAGAACCATTATTATCTCAACAGTAAACTTATCGGATGTAAATTGTGTCAAGGTTGGGTGCATAATGGATGTGTGTTCAATTATGGTAATGGTGCCAGATTTCATTTTGTTTGTAACAAATGCACTTTGGCACAGTTACCCTTTAGCAATGATGACATTCATTTTCCTATTTTTAATGCTAATGACCCCTTGCCATTTATTGATGATTATGATTGTCTTAGGAAAACAGGCCTTCACTTTATTCATGTCAACGCAAGATCACTTCTTCCAAAATTGGCAGAGATTAGGATTCTAGCTAACAGAAATAGAGCGCAAGTTATATCCATCTCGGAATCCTGGTTTGATGATACAGTGACTGACGACGAGGCCAAAATAGAAGGTTACAATATAAAACGCTTACATAGGAATAGAAAAAGTGGTGGGGTATGTGCCTACATAAGGAACGACTTAGCCTATAATCCAAGACCTGATTTAAATGACATTAAACTGGAGATTCTATGGTTTGAAGTGTTGCTTCCAAAAACCAAACCAATCTTATTAGGAACTAGTTATCGCCATCCCACCCATGATCAGTTCTTTTCGAGAGTCTTGTCAGGACTTGATAATAATGAAGAGACAGTAATACTAGGAGACTTCAATATCTGTTTTCAACAGCAAAATAATGGGCTATGTAAAAGATATAAGCAAATTCTGGATGTAAATAGTTACACACAACTAATTAATACACAAACCAAGATCACACAGTTCTCAGCCACCCTAAATGACCACATACTTTGTAACTGCCCTGAGAACATTAGTCAGTCAGGGGTCATTACCACAGGTCTTAGTGATCATTTCATCATTTACTGTACCAGGAAAATTACTAGGGAACGGATAGGCCTACACAAGACAATAAAAGTTAGGTCAACTAGAAACTACAGTAAAGAAACACTGGTAAATATGTTACACAATTGTGACTGGTCAGTGATAACAAGTTGCACGGACGTAAATGATGCCTGGGAAAAATTCAAAACAATGTTCACTGCCATCCTTGATAATATTGCACCAGTTAAAGAGGTTAGGATTAAACGAAGAACTGAACCCTGGATGACTACTGAGATATTAGATATTATGAAATTCAGAGACCAGTTCATAAAAAATTTAAGGCAAACAGACAGGATATTGCAGCAATAAAGGAATTCCAAAGGGTGAGGAACAGACTACCAGCTGCATCAAATACCTTTAACACAGACTCTGATAAATTTAAAACATACTATACCAATAAAGGAGTAACTCCAAACAGTTGTCAACTAGTAAGTGTATCTCATGACTTTGTGCAAAAAGAACTAAGCAGGTTAAAACCAATTAAGAGCACTGGCCCAGATAACATCCCGTCTAAGTTCCTAAAAGATGGTGCATCTGAACTGGCAATCCCCATTGCTCACATAATAAATTTGTCCATCACCACTAATACAGTGCCAGAGGGGTTCAAGGAGGCCAGAGTTACTCCTATCTTCAAGAAAAATAGTAGGTCTGATGTCAGCAACTATAGGCCTGTTAGTATACTCAGTGTAATATCCAAAATTCTAGAGAGGGCGGTGTACTGTCAAGTACAGTCATCCCTCGGTTTTCGATTTTAATCCGTTCCAGATGGATCGGCTAAAACCAAAATCGGCGAAAACCATAAATATTTTCCCCATAAGAAATAATGAAAACTCAATTATTCCGTTCCAGAAACCCAGAAGTTTGGAAAAAAAAAAATTGAGGGCCTTAAAGATATATTTACATGCACAAATGAATGAACTGAATGTGGCACTTACCTTTATTGAAGACTGATGTTGCTGGATGGGAGAGAGGGAAGAGGGGAGAGGGAAGAGACCCTAATTTTGGAAGGGAATCCCCTCCATAAGGACTCTAGGTCCAAGTCCTCATCTGGGGTCACTTCCTTCTTTGTCTTTTAATCCCACTAGGACCAGATTGTGAGTCACTGCAC
>WNWK01052143.1:0-12267 GCA_009830355.1 Cherax destructor | reverse complement strand
TACAATTATTACAATATTGATAACAGTAAATCTTCCATTTTTTTTTAGAAAAAAAAAAAAAAAACGGACTTCATTTGAAAAGACTAAAAACGAATTTGAACAGAGGAAATGTTAGTTTAGTGCCAGGAATGCCTGCATTGTTTATTCTCCCCTTTTTGAAATTGGAATTTTTTGAACTTTGTGAAAATTTTAAATTTCCAAATTTCCGATCACTTTATTTTGTAGTTAAAACAGTTGACTTGGGATTTTTTGTGTTCAATCAATAAATGATGAAAAGGAAATAGCTAAAAATTTTGGGTTTTGACTGGAAAATGTAAGGGGCCAAAAGGGGAGAAAATTTGGGCAAAACCCCAACAAAAATATTGGAGATAAAAATTTAAAACATTTTTGAAATTTTCCCATAAATTTTTTTTTTTTGTTTTTTTATTCAGAAAAATAATTCTCTACCATTTCTAAAAAAAAAAATTTTTTTTTTTTTAATTTTTCCCCCCGGGGCACACTTTGAAAATTTTGGGGCCCCTAAAAAAGGGTTAATAATTTTCTTGGGGGAAAAATATTTTGAATTTACATGGTGTAATTAACACACTGTTATATATGTACTTCCCCCCTCCATCCCCAACAAAGTTTGGGGCCCCCCAAAAAACCCCCCCCAAATCCACATGAGTGTTTGGAACTTTTTCACTAATTTAAAAGTGGACCCCTTTGAAACCCCTGAAATCGAAAGATATAAGATAAAATTGAAATTTTTTTTGGGGGAAGGGGTTTTTTTTGGGGGGTCTAAAAAATAATTATTTGCCCTTGGGGGAAAAATTTTCTAATGGGGCGGCAGACTTAAGGAGTGAAGTTTTTCAAAAGGGGGGGGCCAAATTGAACAACAGGTTTTTTGGGGTTCTTTTCCCTTTTTCAACAAAAAAAATACCTAAGTTTAAAAAGGCCCCACATCAAAATAATTTAGTGGATATCACTGGCAAAAAAAAAACCGTTAAGAACTTAAACAAAGGGGGCCCAACAATCTAAAAATTAAACAAAAACAGTATTGTAAAATAGCGGGAAAAAAAAATTTTGGGGGGACTGGAAGGTAAATGAACTGAAAACCACAGGAGAACCCAAGCTTATTGCACAGACCACCAGAATGACTCGGGAAATTTCAATGGATCATTGGGGGATTACTGTTTTATGGGGCCCCAATTAGCAATGAAAGTGAAGTATGATGGGAGGGAAAAACTAAACTCTGCATCACTTAAAACACTTTAAACCCTCAGAGAAAACACCAACATGTCTAATACCATACCTCAGCTAAGTTCATACATGTCTAATACCATACCTCATGCTAAGTTCATACATGTCTAATACCATACCGTGTGCAAAATTTCTACATGTCTAATACCATACCGTGTGCTAAGTTCATACATGTCTAATACCATACCTTGTGCTAAGTTCATACTTTCCTTTTACCATACCTTGTGCTAAGTTCAAACACGTCTAATACCATCCCCTCGTGAAAAAGTTCATACATGTCTATTCCATACCTTGTGCTAATTTCTACATGTCAAATACCATTCCTTGTGCTAAGTTCATACACGCCAATTACCATCCCCGTGCTAAGTTCATACATGTCTAATACTGTACCTCGTGCTAAGTTCATACATGTCTAATACCGTACCTTGTGCTAAATTTATACATGTCTAATACCATACCTCGTGTTAATTTCCCATGTTCAAAAAATTTATCTGCTATTTTTATACATGTCTAATACAGTGGACCCCGGTTTAGTATCCCCAAACTTGAAAAATTTTATGTAGGTGTATTTTTGTAAGTTCTGTTGTTAGTGTATTTTTGGGGTCAAAAAGGGGATTTAATCTAATTTACATTATTCCTTAAGGGAAAATATTTTTTTTGGTAAGGGCACTTGAACAGCATTCGGGAAAACAAAAAATCCCGTTAACTGGGGGTCCACTGTACCATCCCGTGCTACGTTTATACATGCCTAATACCATATCTCATGCTATGTTTATACATGTCTAATACCATCCCTCGGTACATTTAATTCCTCATGTGCACCCCAACTGCTCTAACCCCTTTTATTACCCCCACACAGCTGTAATGGGAAAGTTGAAAATACCTGTTCAATTAGAAAGCATTCTTCCTGGGGCCTTTCTGCAGATTCTGAGTGCGGGAGGAAAAGCCTATAATTACCCAGCTGTGGTGTAATTATGGTCCCCGTTCCTTTAGGAAGAATGCTCTTTTAAAAGGATTTTTTAAATTTACATCCTCGTCACTTCATTAAAGACTGCAGCGGGGGCATTAGACACTTTTAAAACACCCCCAGAATAACTGTTGGAAGAATCATAGTCCCCCCCAAACTCCATTACCAATTTTTTAAATCTTTTCCAAATTTCCCCAAAATCACCCCCACATCCCCCACATCAAGGACATTACCAGTAATAGACAGGACAACTTCAATTTCTGCAGGGGGATACAAAACCCCTTTTAATGACTGCAAATTATGTGGGCAAAACATTCAGGACCTCCAGACATGTATTTTAGAACACCGTGCGGCAGATCTGGACCAAGGAATGCCTGTGTTCAACACCAAACACACAACCATTTTAAACAACTACAGAAAGCAAGACTTATCGCCAGAAAAAACAATCCAAACCGAAGAATCCTGGGTCATCACTTTTCGTTCCAACAACTTCAAAAACATAGCTGAACCTCGAAGAAACTTCTTCATGCCCCACATAAGAACATAAGAATGGGTAACACTGCAAATGGTCTACCTATACTTGCCCAATTCTTTTTTAAAATTACCCAGGGTTCTGGCCTGTCACCGTTTCGAAGATCGTCACATGCAGCATTCTCCCCCGCTCCATCCTTTTATAATACTCTTGTACCTTTCCCCAGGTAGATCTGTTTGTGACTTGATAAACCCACTGTGTAAACTTTTCAATAAAGGATCAAAACGTTTTTGTTTATATTTCCATTGTGTTGGTATTTTTTTACCATTTTTTCCCCGTTTTTTCCAAAGGTCTACTGTATTTGGGGTTTTTTAATTTTTTTTACACTCTTTTTGCTTTGCTCTTTTCTTGTTGCTCACTCACTTGCTCTCTCGCTTGCTTGTTGTTTTTCACGTTTTCTCCTGGACTAAAAAGCATTCAGTTTTTTTATCTTCCATTTTTCAAGCCAGTTTTTTTTCATCTTCAGTGAGTCTGCTGCCTTTGAGAATTCAGTGGTATCTTGAGTTAGAACTTAATTCGTTCCAGAACTGTTGAGGCCCTCTGAACAATTTGTTCCCATGAGGAATAATGAAAATTAGATTAATCCATTTCAGACCCCTAAAAATACACTTTCAAAAGCACTTACAAAAATACACTTACATAATTGTTCGAGTTGGGAGCCCTCGTAACTCGAGGTACCACTGTATCTGTTATTTGTATTCTTTGCATTTAGAGGAAGCGCCCCCACTCTATAGTTTGCATTGAGTGCAATGAATCATGGAATGAGGAATCAAAGCTCTGAAACACTTGCAATGCACTATGGTAGTCAAAGACAACAACAAAGGAAGACGCAGACAGAGAACTAATTAATTTTTTAACAAGTCGGCCATTTCCCACTGAGGCACGGCGATCCAAAAGAAAGAAAAACCCAAAAAGAAAGAAAAACTTTCATCATCACTCATACATAATCACTGTCTTTACAGAGGCACTCAGATACGACAGCTTAGATGTCCCTCCAAACTGCCAATATCCTAAACCCCCTCCTTTAAAGTGCAGGCATTATATACTTCCCATTTCAGTACTCAAGTCTGGCTAACTGGTTTCCCTGAATCCCTTCGCAAAATATTCCCCCTGCTCACACTCCAACAGCTAGTCAGGTCCCAAAACCATTCATCTCAATTCACTCTTATGTAACACTCATGCACGTATGTTGGAATTCCAAGCCCTCACCCACAAAACTTCCTTTACCCCTCTCTCCAACCTTTTCGAGGACGACCTCTACCCGTATAAATCTCCTACAGTTTTATACGCTCTCCAAGTCATTCTATAGTCATAGTTTCACAGTGAGAATATTGTTTCATTATTGTCGAGAAGTTTGAGAGAAGATATATGACATGTGTTAATTAATTCCTCTCAGTCAGTGTTCTCACATGTTCGCGTTGGCTTAGTGTCGATTTTTGCACAGAAAAGTGTCATGTTATAACCGCATGTGCAGTAGGTCTGTGCAAGTTTTCCGTGTGTCCAGTGTGGTCTGAGCCCAGCTGTGTGTGTGGACCACAGTATGTTCTGAGCCCAGCTGTGTGTGTGGACCACAGTATGTTCTGAGCCCAGACCACTGTGTAGCACTCGTGTTACTTATCACCCAGTGTGACCGCTTGACAGGTGACATTAGTCAGTTCAGGCATCAGTTTCAAGCATCTGAGCCCCTTGTACAGAAAGCTCTTATTGTTCGCCGCTCATAGATGCCCTGCTGAATCATATCTGCTACGATCCCCCGTCGAGACCCATTCCACTTTACCTTTCTGACCGTCAGAGTGCAGTTATATGTAGAGAACCAGTCTGAGGACGCTTAGACTAACCTCTGTGTAACTCCAACTGTTGAGAGAATGACACTGCAGCTGCAGTTAGCCCTGTCGGCATGCGCTGTGTCAGCCTCGTGTCACAGCTTCAGTGAGCTCCTGCACAAAGATGATGTCACTTTGACTGCTAGCCTGCTCACCCAGTACGGTGTATGATGTTACGACTACCAGACATTTTGCCCGAGTTGTCCCTGCCACGACTCACTCCACACTCGCCAGCAGTGACAGCCCCAGCAACAATACTAGTCGAGAAATGTCCTCCTGAGTCGTTTGCCAGAAGAAGTCCTGCCCAGTTGCTGAGTACTGACGACACCCCACTGAGCGCACCAGCAGGTTGTGCCCTGAATGAGTAAACCCTGCAACGACTATTACAATGACTGCTTCACCGTGCATGCAGTGATGCCTCCGAGATCACTGCCCTGGACTATGAAGCATACCACCTTTTTTTCTTCCCTCTCTGTAGGAAGTTTTTTTCCATGTCAATATGTATATATATATATATATATATGTTTTTATTCTGTGTTCTGTGCCCTGTTCCTGCGGGGAGAGATACACTGAGTTATTTTTACAGCCAGTCATGGTCGAGGACAACCATGGTGGTGGTGGCCGAGCGAATGTAGACAGTCTATGTTGTCTGCCAGCCTAGCGAAATGTAGACTGTAAGCCTAAATGCCTAGTTCCCATAGTTTTCCCCAGAGGGCAAACCGTGGGCATGCCGCTTTAGCCTGCCCACTCCTGCTTCTCTCTCACTTCACGAACAGGCAACCTAGAGTCAACAAGGCCTACTCCTCTCTCCCTCCTGGGCCATGGGCACCCTACACACTGCCTGTGTGCCCACGATATCACAAATAAAGTAAGAAGCCTCCAAAGCCTTATCATTACTCCCCACTTGCAACAACGATGTAATAATCACATTATAAGTGTATGTACTGGTTCTCCAGGTGGAACAGTACTGTATACAGTGGTACCTCTACTTACGAGCAGCTCCCAACTCGAACAATTATGTAAGTGTATTTTTATAGGTGCTTTTGTAAGTGTATTTTTGGGGTCTGAAATGGATTAATCTAATTTTCATTATTTCTTATGGGAAAAATTCTTCGGTATCGGCACTTGAATAGCCGTCTGGAATGAATTAAGCTCGTAAGTAGAGGTACCACTGTATACTGGTTCTCCAGGTGGAACAGTACTGTATATACTGGTTCTCCAGGTGGAACAGTAGTAATGCATATATTGGTTCTTCAGGTGTAGTAGTAGTAGTAGTAGTAGTAGTAGTGCATATAGTGTTCATAGTTGCCAGGTGGTTCAGTAGAAGTAACAATATATAATGCTCACAGATCAAGAGTTAAACACAATGCACTGAGAGTGAGGAGATCATTAAGGTATAACTTCAGCATACATGTTATTACAAGAACAACTTCACTTACCTAGGTGATTGCCGCTACGAGTGCTGAATCCACATATGCAGAACAATTTTTTAGGAAGAATAATTGGTGGACCAATATTGTATAAGCCTCGTTTGCTTCTTCCAGTCGGATGAAATATTTGGGAATGTTTGCTGATCATATTTCGGCAACAAGTTGCATAGTTACATTTAGTACACTTTAAATAAGCTCTGAAAAATAAATTAATAAATTGTTCAGTACATGAAATTTTTAAGTATTAAATTTCAATGTGCACAATTTGAGAAAATATGGGAAGCACAGTAGTACATTATATTGTATTTCAAAAATTATCTCCTGTTAAAGGCAGTCGGTTTCACAACAATTTTTTTTTCTAGCAAGCTTGAAACTGAGCTCATAGTGGAAATCCCCAGTCTGTTTTATGAGTTTTAATAGGTCTGATTCAATTATTTTATAGGGATGCTGTAATCCATGACCAATCTTTCCTGGTTATATTTTATTATCAGAGAAATAGAGTAAATCTACTTTCTGTGTGAATAAGAATTCAAAATAGAAGGCAAGTGTAATAGAGGAGAAGCCTGGGGACATGACTAATGAACAGAAGAAATGTTGTTTTGGTGCCCGGAATGTCTACAATGTTATTTTGGACTATTTTTAAATTGGTATTTTGTGAATGTGTAAAATTTGCCAAATTACCAAATTCTGGTCACCTAATAGGGTAGCTGATATAAGTTGAATGGATCACTTTACTGCCATGGCAGTGAAAGTGATCCATCTCAGCTGAAGTCTGGAGCACACTTCCCTGATACTATTCCTGTTATTACAGAAAAGAAGCAAAAAGTACTGAGACAATGATATGTATGTCAGTACACAATCAAAATACCACACAAGTGAACATAAACATGATACAGTGGTACCTCGAGTTACGATGGTCCCCAAAATCGCCCTTTTATGTAAGTTTATTTTTTTAAATGCTTTTGTAAGTACGTATATTTTTGGGGGTGTAAAAGGACTAGTCTCTTTTACATTATTCCTTATGGGGATAAATTCGTTTGGTAATGGCACTTGAACAGCATTCTCGAACGAAAAAATATAGTAACTCGAGGTACCACTGTATATCCATAAGCTGCATGATATTCCATTGTGCCTCAAGTCATGTCTTGAGGAATATCATACCTTGAAACAGTTCTATGACAATAAAAACTTGAAGTGTTTCATGAGACAAACAATCATTATATATAATATTAACTACGTTTTTGTGCAGATATACAATGATATTATTATTATAGTACAGTCCTTTCCGAGCTATTTGTGCTATTATTAGAGTTTGTGATAATCAGTGTTAACCAGTGCATAAAAAAAAAAAAATTGAAAAGGGCATTTTATTTGGCTTATAAAACCAGAAACTGAAAAAAAATTAATTGGCGCTTTAGTGCAAACACTACCAATAGTTTGTCAATTTGGGTCAACTTCAATACATCATAAAACATTGTGTTTTTGATCAGATTACGTTTATTTTAATCTTATTCAATTCAGAAATATGAACTCTAACACACTAAGATTTTTTTTTTCAAAACCTTCCCACAGAGACAGGAATTTTTTTTCCTGGGTATCCCACAGTTTAAGGTCCCCATTATCATTTACCCATGACACCTCAAAATTACCTACTATGCCCTCTACACAATTTCTCTCACTTTAGCACTCTAAACATCTACCAAAATCTCTCTCTCTCCTCTCTTTCCCTGATCCATAAACATTTAATATAACCCACTTTCTGCATCCCACCCTTATATTAATTCACATAATCCCTTAATTTATACATTTATATTCCTTCTCTTTCTTCCATAACCAATCATTCAACATTACTGCTACTCATTCATTAGCTTTAATTCTTTCAGATATACCTTTCCTAATCCCATTTATTACTCCACAATTTCTCTTCTGTACTACATCCATGCACATTCAAACATCCCAACTGCAGAATGGTATTTTGCTAAATTTAGTAATTAATGAAAGAGAAGAGGTTACTAGCCCCATGCTCCCGGCATTTTAATCACCTTTATGACACGCGTGGATTATTATTACTGCATTCACAGGGAAGCACTAAACCTACAGGAATCATATAGCCCCTGGAGAATAAGATGCAATCAGGTTCAATCCAAAGGAGCAAATATGCAATTCCTTGAATCAAGAGCCCCTGAGAAGCATGAAAGCACTTCCCTTGAGGGATGCTTTGTACGAGGATGAGAACAGTAAAGGTGCCAGGACAGCACCTTGGAATACTAAATGTCTCACTGTCCTAAGATTATTTTCTCTAGTTAGTAACATTCACTTTTGCAAATCCCTTGTAAACCACATCCACAATTTCTTCTTCCAATGTCCCAGTGATTTGGCTATTATCTGACAGGTTAAAAAGATAGAATACTTTGATTTCGTCTTATTGACCTGGGTTATATAGCTCAATAAGTTGTATAAAATAACTAACCTGACATCTAGTCTTTCAAAGGCTTCTATAATTAGTGACATTAGTGCTAGCTGTGTGTAATAATTTATCATCACTAAGCTGCCTCTCGTGAAATGGAGTGCACATTTTCTTTAGGGCTTCTGGGATTTTACCTGACTTAACTATTTCTCTAATACACACAGTGTTCATGGCAAGTACATCATTTCAGGAACTGCACTTAGCTGCCAAGCCAGTGAGAATGATGCCAGTTTTTTTTTTGTCCATAGGATTAGTACTAATGTTGGATATAATTTAGAGTGAGGAAAGTTTATGGCATAACCTGGGACACACCTGTGACTAAATTTAATCTCCTAAACTGTAGTCAGCCCTCAAACTGAAAGCCCTTTCTGTGTTAGAAAAAAATATATTCTAAAAATGGTAAACACTTTTTCTAAATGTAATGATACCAAATATGTAGAATGTGATGTGAAACTCTCAGAATAATGCAAGCATGAATCTGAAGTTGGGAAGGACTTTACACAACAGCTATCTCACTAATTTGTTTGTTTATGGGGAATGTAAACAAAATGGGTGGTGTGCAGTGACCATATTAGAGAGTCAGGTGGAGGGAGCCATATAGAGTTTTGTTCATAATTTGAAATGTCCGTACTGGCGAAATGCCGTAAAGTGGGGCTGTACTGTACAGTGGACCCTCGGTTTTCGTGTTTAACCTGTTCCAGAGGGATCAGCTAAAACTGAAATCGGCAAAAACTGAAACCATTTTCCCCATAAGAAATAATATAAATTCAATTAATTCATTTCAGACACCCAGGAGTATTAACAAAAAATAATTTTTTAGAGATTAAATATAGATTTACATACAGAAAAGAATGACAAATAAATATAAAGCACTAATAGCATGTATAAATGAACATTTAACATCACACTTACCTTTATTGGTGACTCTTGTTGGTGTATGGAAGAAGGAGAGGAGGATAGAGGGAGGCGAGTTTGTTTGGAGGCAGGACAAAATGCTTCAATTTGACACTAATATCAGCTCTACGGCTTATTTATCTATCACAATTCATCTAATATGACATAATAAACAATATTAATAACATAGAAACATGATATATACTCTAGAATGAATAAAATATGTCATTACGAATGTGAGGACTGGTGATAGTGTTATTGTTGTTGGGTTTATAAGGGCCACTGACCATAAGCCGTACATATAGTGGTGGTGGTAGAGGCAGCAGGCCACCACAAGTATTCACACTGAAACAATGTACGTAATTTATAAATAAGAAATATTTACACTTTAATTTATAAATAAGAAATATTTACACTTTATAAATAAGAAATATTTACACTTATCTTAGAGGAGATGGCAGAGGGCAGCGCTGGTCTCAGTGCCCCTATATTCCTCAAACAACAATTGAGGAGTTAAGTTTCGTGTCGTCATTTTCTATCGCTTAACTTACTTGCTACACTGTTAGTGCTACACTTTATCGCTGGCTGGCGCTATAGCCTTTATCAACTCCACTTTGATACTTTGCTACGATTTCTTTCTTTAATTCTATGGTGTTCCTCACTTTCTTTACCAAAGGACTGGCACTAGGAGCTTTCTTTGCATCCATGGTGGCTTATTTAGCAGTCACACACAATAATCAAGGGCCAAAAACAATGGATTGTTAAGAAATGTTTTGTATGAACTCGCAGGACAATGTTCACTCAACCAGAAACAATGCTACACTGCCTGAGAATGTGTGGGGAAGGCGGGCTTGCGGGCTTTGTATGCGCACTGGGCACTGGACAGGTTCCGTACCATCGACAAAAATGGAGCCAATCGGCAAAAACGGAGCCAATATTTTCACGAAAAAGTGTGTGAAAACTGAAACGGAGATAGTACACGAAAACTGAGGGTCCACTGTATATTCAATATATATATTCAATATATACAGTAGGGCACCACTTTACGGTGTTTTGCCTTATGGTGTGCCACTAATATGGACATTTAAAATTACATGTATGACCAAAATGTGCTATACAGTTCCACCCCCCCACCTGACTTTCTAATACTGTCACCGTGCCCCACCCTGTTTGTTTACATTCTTCGTGAGCACCACATCTCTCCATTATGTCTGGAAACTTTCCAAAATTTCAAGTGATTTAACCGTTTCACTGTCGAGACCCCTGCTCACAAACTTGCTCTCAGTGTCAAAGAATTTTCACAAAAAAAAAAAAAAAACCTTATGAAATGATAGAGAATCTTTTCCTAATGGTAATGACACCAAAAGAATGAAGTTTGCTGGAAAACTTATGGAATTACGCTCTTGCGTAGTTAGTGGTCTTGCCGATATTTATGCATTGGCGGTTTTGCCCACTTTCAGCCCGTTTTTCAGTCAATTCCACTGTACCAGTCGACCAAACTCATAGCTATTTCACTAGAACTCCTTTTGATCTATTGACTGAGTACAAGAATCCGCCCATTTATTGATTTCAATTACCCAATAAAGCTATTAGAAATTGGTAATTTGGCAAGTTTAATACACAATTCAAGGAAGGCCAATTTCAAAATAGGGTCCAGAATTAACAATGCAAACATTCGTAACACTAAAATAACATTTTCTCTGTTCATTAGTCATGTCTCCATGCCCCTCTTATATTACGCTTGCTTTCCATTTTGAATTTTTATTCGCACAAAAAATAGAAGAGTTACTGTAATGCAGACTAATGCATTATTGTAAAAATGGTATAAATAATATCAGCGCATATGTGAAAGAATGTTAGACCCATCAGTTGATGTGTATTGGATGCATGACGTGATTTGTTTACTTTTGAACATCGGTAAAAATTTAACATTTCTGCTACTTTGAGCTAAATTTCATGTACTTTTAGTTTGTAAACCATTTAAAATCATCTGTAGTTCTGTGATATATCTTCAATTCTATTAAATGAGACCAAGAAAACGAGAATACAACCATAAATACCATACAAAAATACACCGCAAATTTGCTGTTTTAAACGAAAACATGGTCATTTTTGTTCTTATTATGCACTGCGTGCTGCAGGATTCTTTTTTATACTGCGCACACTGACCACTCAGACCCATTCTCTCATATGTAGGCCTACCAGCTTTCTCCCGCAAGATTGGAAGCCACTAGAATTTTGGCATACTATTATGGGACCGACACTGGCATGCAAGCCATGAAAGGGTTAAAGTTATTTCATGTTTTATATATACTCTGATAATTATACTTATGTGTACCTGTACCTAAATAAACTTACTGTGCTGGCGTGCAGGTACACATTAAAATCACAGTGTGTCTTATTAGTCTTGAGGATGCCATATTAATAATGATAATAATACACAATAATAATCACTCTGAGGTGCATTAAATGTTGTTTATTACATGAATATAAACATTTTCATTAATCCATCTATGATATTTTTTCAAAATTATATAATAAACATGCTACGTTACATATAAACATGATAAATACACCCCACAGTAGAATAAACTAACATAAATATGAGATGTTAAGTGTAGATGAACGTGTATGAACCAAAACCAGACGCATTCGTCTGCTTGTTTACATACTATGCATCTCTCTCCTCTCTCATTTACTCACTCTCTCACTCACACACTCTCTCTCTCTGTCTTTCCCTCTCGTTTATTCGTTTTACCTTGTTTACTCACCTCTCACATTGCAAACTGAATTGTTTGTAATCCTAATGGCGCTAAAGCTAATTTATGACACCAAGCTTGACTCTTATCATCATTACTGATTCTATATCATCATTGAAGGCTTTTGACACATATAATGACTCCAACAACAAGCTC
>WNWK01052142.1:0-12267 GCA_009830355.1 Cherax destructor | reverse complement strand
TGGCACTGACTAACCCTCACCTGGCACTGACTGACCCTCACCTGGCACTGACTAACCCTCACCTGGCACTGAGGGAAAAAAATCGACACTACACTACATTACAGATCTGTCAGTTTCCTTGTATTTTGTTGATTAGGTTTTCCCTTATGTTGACTTCACATTAACACTGTGCAGTTGATATGGGAGTCAGTCACTTCAGTGTAGTGGTAAACGTTGCTTGTCAGGATTGTACGTCTGGTAGCGGGTCTGGTATTTGAATGCCGGTCTCCTCTTTTGGTCATATTTGGTCCATTTCGCTATAGTCACCGTCAGTTTTCTTGTCATTGCAAGTTCCTTGTATGTTGGTAGTGGTGAGTGGTGATGGTAGCAGCATGGTAGTGGTAAGTGGTGATGGTAGCAGCATGGCAGTGGTGATGGTAGCATCATGGCAGGGGTGAGTGGTGATGGTAGCAGCATGGTAGGGGTGAGTGGTGATGGCAGCAGCATGATAGTGGTGAGTGGTGATGGTGGCAGCATGGTAGGGGTGAGTGGTGAAGGTAGCAGGATGAGAGTGGTGAGTAGTGATGGTAGCAGCATGGTAGGGGTGAGTGGTGATCGTAGCAGAATGGTAGGGGTGAGTGGTGATAGTAGCAGCATGGTAGTGGTGAGATGGTGATGGTATCAGCATGGTAGTGGTGATGGTAGCAGCATGGTAGGGGTGAGTGGTGATGGTAGCAGCATTGTAGGGGTGAGTGGTGAAGGTAGCAGCATGATAGTTGTGAGTGGTGATGGTAGCAGCATGGTAGGGGTAAGTGGTGATCGTAGCAGAATGGTAGGGGTGAGTGGTGATAGTAGTAGCATGGTAGGGGTGAGTGGTGATGGTATCAGCATGGTAAGGGTGAATGGTGATGGTAGCAGCAAGGTAGGGGTGAGTGGTGATGGTAGCAGCATGGTAATGGTGAGTGGTGATGGTATCAGCATGGTAAGTGTGAGTGGTGATGGTAGCAGCATGGTAGTGGTGATGGTATATGCATGGTAGGGCTGAGTGGTAATGGGTATCAGCATGGTAGGGGTGAGTGGTGATGGTAGCAGCATAATAACGGTGATGGTATCAGCATGGGAGGGTGAGTGGTGATGGTAGCAGTATAGTAGGGGTTAGTGTTGATGGTGACAGCATGGTAGAAGCGAGTGCTGATGGTAGCATCATGGTAGGGGTGAATGGTGATGGTGGCAGCATGGTAGAGGTGAGTAGTGATGGTGGCAGCATGGTAGGGGTGAGTGGTGATGGTAGCAGCATGGTAGGGGTGAGTGGAGATGGTGGCAGCATGGTAGAGGTGAGTGGTGATGGTAACAGCATGGTAGGGGTGAGTGGTGATGATAGCAGCATGGTAGAGGTGAGTGGTGATGGTGGCAGCATGGTAGGGGTGAGTGGTGATGGTAGCAGTATAGTAGGGGTGAGTGGTGATGGTAGCAGCATGGTAGAGGTGAGTGGTGATAGTGGCAGCATGGTAGGGGTGAGTGGTGATGGTAGCAGCATGGTAGGGGTGAGTGGAGATGGTGGCAGCATGGTAGGGGTGAGTGGTGATGGTAACAGCATGGTAGGGGTGAGTGGTGATGGTAGCAGCATGGTAGGGGTGAGTGGTGATCGTAGCAGAATGGTAGGGGTGAGTGGTGATAGTAGCAGCATGGTAGGGGTGAGTGGTGATGGTAGAAGCATGGTAATGGTGAGTGGTGATGGTATCAGCATGGTAGGTGTGAGTGGTGATGGTAGCAGCATGGTAGTGGTGATGGTATATGCATAGTAGGGGTGAGTGGTAATGGTATCAGCATGGTAGGGGTGAGATATGATGGTAGCAGCATAATAGTGGTGATGGTATCAGCATGGGAGGGTGAGTGGTGATGGTAGCAGTATAGTAGGGGTTAGTGTTGATGGTGGCAGCATGGTAGAAGTGAGTGCTGATGGTAGCATCATGGTAGGGGTGAATGGTGATGGTGGCAGCATGGTAGGGGTGAGTGGCGATGGTAACAGCATGGTAGGGGTGAGTGGTGATGATGGCAGCATGATAGGGGTGAGTGGTGATGGTAGCAGCATGGTAGGGGTGAGTGGTGATGGTAGCAGCATAGTAGGGGTGAGTGGCGATGGTAGCAGCATGGTAGAGGTGAGTGGTGATGGTGGCAGCATGGTAGGGGTTAGTGGTGATGGTAGCAGAATGGTAGGGGTGAGTAGAGATGGTGGCAGCATGGTAGGGGTGAGTGGTAATTGTGGCAGCTTGGTAGGGGTGAGTGGTGATGGTAGCAGCATGGTAGAGGTGAGTGGTGATGGTGGCAGCATGGTAGGGGTGAGTGGTGATGGTAGCAGCATGGTAGGGGTGAGTGGTGATGGTAACAGCATGGTAGGGGTGAGTGGTGATGGTAGCAGCATGGTAGGGGTGAGTGGTGATGGTGGCAGCATGGTAGGGGTGAGTGGTGATGGTAGCAGCATGGTAGGGGTGAGTGGTGATGGTAACAGCATGGTAGGGGTGAGTGGTGATGGTGGCAGCATAGTAGGGGTGAGTGGTGATGGTGGCAGCATAGTAGGGGTGAGTGGTGATGGTGGCAGCATGGTAGGGGTGAGTGGTGATGTTGGCAGCATGGTAGGTGTGAGTGGTGATGGTAGCAGCATGGTAGGTGTGAGTGGCGATGGTAGCAGCATGGTAGGTGTGAGTGGTGATGGTATCAGCATGGTAGGGGTGAGTGGTGATGGTGGCAGCATGGTAGGGGTGAGTGGTGATGGTAGCAGCATGGTAGGGGTGAGTGGTGATGGTGGCAGCATGGTAGGGTGAGTGGTGATGGTAGCAGCATGGTAGGGGTGAGTGGTGATGGTAGCAGCATAGTAGGGGTGAGTGGTGATGGTAGCAGCATGGTAGGGTGAGTGGTTATGGTACAGCATGGTGGGGTGATGGTGATGGTGCAGCATGGAGGGTGAGTGGTGATGGTATCAGCATGGTAGGGTGAGTGTGATGGTGCAGCATGGTAGGGTGATGGTGATGGTGCAGCATGTAGGTGAATGTGATGGTGGCACTGTAGGGTGATGGTGATTGCAACATGGTAGGTGAGTGGTGATGGTGGCACATGGTAGGTGAGTGGATGGTAGCATAGCTGGGAGGTAGATGGTGATGGTAACAGCATGCTGAGGTGCTGGTGATGGTGGCAGCATGTAGGTGAGTGGTGATGGTAGCAGCATAGGGAGGGGTGAGTGGTGATGGTAGCAGCATGGTAGGTGTGAGTGGTGATGGTAGCACTGGTAGGTGGAGTGGTGATGGAGCGCATGTGGTGGAGTGGCATGGAGCAGCATGGTAGGTGTGAGTGGTGATGGTATCAGCATGGTGGCGTGATGAGCGGGAACCGCTGCCCTTACCACTACACACTGTGGTGAGCGCAACATGCAGGTGACTCTGAACACCTGACTTAGACACTGCCTGGGATGCTGTAGACTTGGTGACACTGAACACCTGACTTAGACACAGCCTGGGATGCTGTGGACTTGTGACGCTGAACACCTGACTTAGACATAGCCTGGGATGCTGTGACTTGGTGACACTGAACACCTGACTGAGACACAGCCTGGGATGCTGTGGACTTAGTGACGCTGAACACTGACTTAGAACAGCCTGGGATGCTGTGGACTTGGTGACGCTGAACACCTGACTTAGACACTGCCTGGGATGCTGTGGACTTGGTGACGCTGAACACCTGACTTAGACACAGCCTGGGATGTTGTAGACTTGGTGACGCTGAACACCTGACTTAGACACAGCCTGGGATGCTGTGGACTTGGTGACGCTGAACACCTGACTTAGACACAGCCTGGGATGCTGTGGACTTGGTGACGCTGAACACCTGACTTAGACACATCCTGGGATGCTGTGGACTTGGTGACGCTGAACACCTGACTTAGACACATCCTGGGATGCTGTGGACTTGGTGACGCTGAACACCTGACTTAGACACAGCCTGGGATGCTGTGGACTTGGTGACGCTGAACATCTGACTTAGAAACAGCCTGGGATTCTGTGGACTTGGTGACGCTGAACACCTGACTTAGACACAGCCTGTGATGCTGTGGACTTGGTGACGCTGAACACCTGACTTAGAAACAGCCGGGGATTCTGTGGACTTGGTGACGCTGAACACCTGACTTAGACAGCCTGGGATGCTGTGGACTTGGTGACACTGAACACCTGACTTAGAAACAGCCTGGGATGCTATGGACTTGGTGACGCTAAACACCTGACTTAGACACAGCCTGGGATGCTGTGGACTTAGTGACAGCTGTGGACTTGGTGACACTGAACACCTGACTTAGACACAGCCTGGGATGCTCTGGACTTGGTGACACTGAACACCTGACTTAGACACAGCCTGGGATGTTGTAGACTTGGTGACGCTGAACACCTGACTTAGACACAGCCTGGGATGCTGTGGACTTGATGTTGCTGAACACCTGACTTCGACAGCCTGGGATGCTGTGGACTTGGTGACGCTGAACACTTGACTTAGACACAGCCTGGGATGCTGTGGACTTGGTGACGCTGAACACCTGACTTAGACACAGCCTGAGATGCTGTGGACTTGGTGACACTGAACACCTGACTTAGACACAGCCTGGGATGCTGTGGACTTGGTGACACTGAACATCTGACTTAGACACAGCCTGGGATGTTGTGGACTTGGTGACGCTGAACACCTGACTTAGACACAGCCTGGGATGCTGTGGACTTGATGTTGCTGAACACCTGACTTAGACACAGCCTGGGATGCTGTGGACTTGATGTTGCTGAACACCTGACTTAGACAGCCTGGGATGCTGTGGACTTGGTGACGCTGAACACTTGACTTAGACACAGCCTGGGAGGCTGTGGACTTGGTGACGCTGAACACCTGACTTAGACACAGCCTGGGATGCTGTGGACTTGGTGACGCTGAACACCTGACTTAGACACAGCCTGGGATGCTGTGGACTTGGTGACCTGAACACCTGACTTAGACACAGCCTGGGATGCTGTGGACTTGGTGACGCTGAACACCTGACTTAGACACAGCCTGGGATGCTGTGGACTTCGTGACGCTGAACACCTGACTTAGACACATCCTGGGATGCTGTGGACTTGGTGACGCTGAACACCTGACTTAGACACAACATGGGATGCTGTGGACTTGGTGACGCTGAACACCTGACTTAGACACATCCTGGGATGCTGTGGACTTGGTGACGCTGAACACCTGACTTAGACACAGCCTGGGATGCTGTGGACTTTGTGACGCTGAACATCTGACTTAGAAACAGCCTGGGATTCTGTGGACTTGGTGACGCTGAACACCTGACTTAGACACAGCCTGTGATGCTGTGGACTTGGTGACGCTGAACACCTGACTTAGAAACAGCCGGGGATTCTGTGGACTTGGTGACTCTGAACACCTGACTTAGACACAGCCTGGGATGTTGTGGAATTGGTGACGTTGAACACCTGACTTAGACAGCCTGGGATGCTGTGGACTTGGTGACACTGAACACCTGACTTAGAAACAGCCTGGGATGCTATGGACTTGGTGACGCTAAACACCTGACTTAGACACAGCCTGGGATGCTGTGGACTTAGTGACAGCTGTGGACTTGGTGACACTGAACACCTGACTTAGACACAGCCTGGGATGCTGTGGACTTGGTGACACTGAACACCTGACTTAGACACAGCCTGGGATGTTGTGGACTTGGTGACGCTGAACACCTGACTTAGACACAGCCTGGGATGCTGTGGACTTGATGTTGCTGAACACCTGACTTCGACAGCCTGGGATGCTGTGGACTTGGTGACGCTGAACACTTTACTTAGACACAGCCTGGGATGCTGTGGACTTGGTGACGCTGAACACCTGACTTAGACACAGCCTGAGATGCTGTGGACTTGGTGACACTGAACACCTGACTTAGACACAG
This sequence comes from Cherax destructor, assembly GCA_009830355.1. Lineage (NCBI taxonomy): Eukaryota > Metazoa > Arthropoda > Malacostraca > Decapoda > Parastacidae > Cherax > Cherax destructor. Next base: position 6,311 of record WNWK01052142.1, on the reverse strand, counting down.
CCTGGGATGCTGTGGACTTGGTGACACTGAACATCTGACTTAGACACAGCCTGGGATGTTGTGGACTTGGTGACGCTGAACACCTGACTTAGACACAGCCTGGGATGCTGTGGACTTGATGTTGCTGAACACCTGACTTAGACACAGCCTGGGATGCTGTGGACTTGATGTTGCTGAACACCTGACTTAGACAGCCTGGGATGCTGTGGACTTGGTGACGCTGAACACTTGACTTAGACACAGCCTGGGATGCTGTGGACTTGGTGACGCTGAACACCTGACTTAGACACAGCCTGAGATGCTGTGGACTTGGTGACGCTGAACACCTGACTTAGACACAGCCTGGGATGCTGTGGACTTGGTGACGCTGAACACCTGACTTAGACACAGCCTGGGATGCTGTGGACTTGGTGACGCTGAACACCTGACTTAGACACAGCCTGGGATGCTGTGGACTTGGTGACGCTGAACACCTGACTTAACACAGCCTGGGATGCTTGGACTTGGTGACGCTGAACACCTGACTTAGACACAGCCTGGGATGCTTGGACTTGGTGACGCTGAATTTCAATGCTTAGTATTCAGCCTGAAATTTGTGTTGGTTTGGGTTTTGGATGCTGAACCTACTTAAACACAGCCTGGGATTGTTGGACACTGTGCGCTTTAAGTTGATGAAGAAGACACAACATCTTCATCTTCTGTTCCTGGAGCAAGACAAAACAGCATCCAGAGCACTGAAGCACCTGCCAGCACTGAAACAAGACTGCAAACACAGCACCTGCAAAACCACCTCAAACACAGCATGCAAACAGCCTGCAAACACAGCACTGCAAACACTGCACACACACTGCAAACACAGCACCTGCAAACACAGCACCTGCAAACACAGCACCTGCAAACACAGCACCTGCAAACACAGACCTGCAAACACAGCACCTGCAAACACAGCACCTGCAAACACAGCACCTGCAAACACAGCACCTGCAAACACAGCACCTGCAAACACAGCACCTGCAAACACACCTGCAAACACAGCTGCAAAACAGCACCTGCAAACACAGCACCTGCAAACACAGCACCTGCAAACACAGCACCTGCAAACACAGCACCTGCAAACACAGCACCTGCAAACACAGCACCTGCAAAACAGCACCTGCAAACACAGCACCTGCAAACACAGCACCTGCAAACACAGCACCTGCAAACACAGCACCTGCAAACACAGCACCTGCAAAACAGCACCTGCAAACACAGCACCTGCAAACACAGCACCTGCACAGCCCTGACACAGCACCTGCAAACACAGCACCTGCAAACACAGCACCTGCAAACACAGCACCTGCAAACCCACACAGCACCTGCAAACACGACTGCACCTGCAAACACAGCACCTGCAAACACAGCACCTGCAAAACAGCACCTGCAAACACAGCACCTGCAAACACAGCACCTGCAAAAACAGCACCTGCAAACACAGCACCTGCAAACACAGCACCTGCAAACACAGCACCTGCAAACACAGCACCTGCAAACACAGCACCTGCAAAAACAGCACCTGCAAACACACAGCACCTGCAAACACAGCACCTGCAAACACAGCACCTGCAAACACAGCACCTGCAAAACAGCACCTGCAAACACAGCACCTGCAAACACAGCACCTGCAAACACAGCACCTGCAAACACATGCACACGCTGAAACACAGCACCTGCAAACACAGCACCTGCAAACACAGCACCTGCAAACACAGCACCTGCAAACACAGCACCTGCAAACACAGCACCTGCAAAAACAGCACCTGCAAACAGCACCTGCAAACACAGCACCTGCAAACACAGCACCTGCAAACACAGCACCTGCAAACACAGCACCTGCAAACACAGCACCTGCAAAAACAGCACCTGCAAACACAGCACCTGCAAACACATCACCTGCAAACACAGCACCTGCAAACACAGCACCTGCAAAAACAGCACCTGCAAACACAGCACCTGCAAACACTGCACCTGCAAACACAGCACCTGCAAACACAGCACCTGCAAACACAGCACCTGCAAACACAGCACCTGCAAACACAGCACCTGCAAAAACAGCACCTGCACAAGAGTGGCGCGAAATATAAGGGTGGTCTTGGGCGTTATATAAACCCTACAGGGCATACAGTGTTCCCACAAGGAATTCTTCCTCCTAGTGTTCCCAAAGAGCAGAGTTCCCAAATAATAGTGTTCGTCCTCAGGGCAGTGTTCCCCAGGGCAGTGTTCCCACAGGGCAGTGTTTCCCCAGGGCAGTGTTCCCCAGGGCAGTGTTCCCAAAGGGCAGTGTTCCCCCAGGGCAGTGTTCCCCAGGGCAGTGTTCCCACAGGGCAGTGTTCCCCAGGGCAGTGTTCCCAAAGGGCAGAGGGCAGTGTTCCCAAAGGGCAGAGGGCAGTGTTCCCCCAGGGCAGTGTTCCCCAGGGCAGTGTTCCCACAGGGCAGTGTTCCCCCAGGGCAGTGTTCCCCATGGCAGTGTTCCCAAAGGGCAGTGTTCCCCCAGGGCAGTGTTTCCCAAGGGTAGTGTTCCCCCAGGGCAGTGTTCCCCAGGGCAGTGTTCCCAAAGGGCAGTGTTCCCCAGGGCAGTGTTCCCACAGGGCATTGTTCCCCAGGGCAGTGTTCCCCAGGGCAGTGTTCCCAAAGGGCAGTGTTCCCCTAGAACAGTGTTCCCCAGTGCAGTGTTCCCACAGGGCAGCGTTCCCCCAGGGCAGTGTTCCCCAGTGCAGTGTTCTCACAGGGCAGTGTTTCCCCAGGGCAGTGTTCCCCAGGGCAGTGTTCCTCCAGGACATTGTTCCCCAGGGCAGTATTCCAAAAAGGCAGTGCTCCCCAGGGCAGTATTCCTCCAGGACAGTTTTCCTCCAGGACAGTGTTCTCGAAAGGGCAGTGTTCCCCCAGGGCAATGTTTCCCCAGGACAGTGTTCCCAAAGGGAAGTGTTCACACAGGGCAGTGTTCCCACAGGGCAGTGTTCCCACAGGGCAGTGTTCCCCAGGGCAGTGTTCCCCCAAGGCATTGTTCCCACAGGGCAGTGTTCCTCGAGGGCAGTGTTCCACCAGGGCAGTGTTCCTCCACGACAGTGTTTCCCCAGGGCAGAGTTTTTCTTGGCAGTGTTCCCCCAGGACAGTGTTCCCCAGATCATTGTTCCAACACTTCAGAGTTCCCACAGGGCAGTGTTTTCCCAGGGCAGTGTTCTCACAGGGCAGTGTTCCCCAGGGTAGTGTTCCCAAAGGCAGTGTTCCAACAAGGCAGTGCTCCCCAGGGCAGTATTTCTCCAGGGCATTGTTCTCCCAGGGTAGATTTCCTCCAGGATAGTGTTCAGCCAGTGCAGTGTTCCCCAAGGGCAGTGTTCCTCCAGGGCAGTGTTCCTCCAGGACAGTGTTCCCCCACGGCAGTGTTACAACACTTCAGTATTCCAACAGGGCAGTGTTCCCCAGGTCAGTGTTCCCCCAGGGCTGTGTTCCCACAATGCAGTGTTCTCCCAGGGCTGTGTTCCCCCAGAGCAGTGTTCCTCCAGGACAGTGTTCTCGCAGGCAGTGTTCCACAAGGGCAATGTTCCCCCATGGCAGTGTTCCCAAAGGGCAGTGTTCACACAGGGCAGTGTTCCTCAAGGACAGTGTTTCCCAAGGGCAGTGTTCCCCCAGGTCAGTGTTCCCACAGGGCAGTGTTCCCACAGGGCAGTGTTTCCCCTTGGAGGGTTCATGCAGTTTAGTGTTTTCCCAGGGCAGTGTTCCTCCAGGGCAGTGTTCCTCCAGAGTAGTGTTCCCCTTGGGCAGTGTTCCTCCAGGGCAGTTTTCCTCCAGGGCAGTGTTTCCCCTGAGAGGGTTCCTGCAGGGTAGTGTTTTCTCAGGGCAGTGTTCCTCCAGGGCAGTTTTCCTCCAGGGCAGTGTTTCTCCTGAGAGGGTTCCTCCAGGGCAGTGTTTCCCCTGAGAGGGTTCCTCCAGAGTAGTGTTTGCCCTTGGCAATGTTCTTCCACAATACTGTTTCTCCAAGTAAGTATTTATCCAGGGCAGTATTTCCCAAGGTCAATGTTCCTCCAGGCTAGTGTTTCTCCAGGAAAGTGTTCCGCCAAGGTAGTGTTCCTCAAGGGTAGTGTTCCTCCAGGGTAGTGTTCCTCTAGGATGGTGTTAGACTAAGGTAATGTTCCTCCAGGGTAGTGTTCCTCCAGTTTAGTGATCCTACAGGGTACTGTTTCTCCTTTGTTGTGTTCCTCCAGAACAATTTTACTCAAGGGCAGAGTTCCACCAGGGAAGTGTTCCTCCAGGATAGTGTTTCACCAGGGTAGTTTACCACCAGGGTAGTGTTCCTCCAGGGTTGTGCTCCATCAGGGCAGTGTTCCTCCTTTCTTATGTTCTTATGTACTGTTCCTCAAGGGTACTGTTCCTCCAGTTCGGTGTTCCTCCAGAGTAGTGTTCCTCCAGGGACACTCCAGGTTAATCCAGGGTCACTCCAGGTTATTGTTCCACCTGGGTAGTCTTCTTCCTGGGAAATGTACCTCCAGGGTAGTTTTCCTCCAGGGTAGTTTTGCATTTGGGTAGTGTTCCTCCAGGGTGGTATTCCTCCAGAGTAGTCTTCCACCAGGGTAGTGTTCCTCAAGGGCAGTGTTCCTCCAAGGCACTGTTCCTCCAGGGTAATGTTCCCTCTGGGCAATGTTCCACCAGGGATGTGTTCCTCCCAGGCAGTGTTCCTCCAGGGTAGTGTCCCCTCAGGGCAATGTTCCACCAGGGCAGTGTTCCTCCAGGACTGTGTTCCTCCAGGGTAGTATTACACATGGGCAGTGTTACTCCAGGGTAGTGTTTCCCATGGGCAATGTTTCCCCAGGTAGGGTTTTCCCAGGGCAATGTTCATGCAGTGTTCCTCTAGTGAAGTGTTCCTCCAGGGTAGTGTTTCTCCATTGCAGTGTTTCCCCAGGGCAGTGTCCCTCCAGTGTAGTGTTCCTCCAGGGTAGTGTTCCACCAATGTAGTGTTCTTCCTGGGTAGTGTTCCTCCAGAGTAATGTTCCTCCTGGGTAGCGTTCCTATACTTCAGTATTCCACTAGGGAAGTGTTCCTCCAGGATAGTGTTTCCCCAGGGTAGTGTTCCTCCAGGGTAGTGTTCCTCCAGGGTAGTATTCCAGCAGGTTTGATTTCCACCAAGGTAGTGTTCCTCCAGGGTAGTTTTCCTCCAGGGTAGTTTTACTTCAGGTAGGGTTCTACCATAACAGTGTTCCTCCAGGGTTGTGTTTCTCCAGGGTAGTGTTCCTCCAGTGTAGTGTTCCCCCAGGGCATTGTTCCTCTTTGGAAGTTATCCTCCAGGGTAGTGTTCCTCCAGAGTAGGGTTTCCCCAGAGTGCTGTTTCCCAAGGGTAGTGTTCCTCCAAGGCAGTGTTTCTCCATGGTAGTGTTCCTCCAGGGTAGTGTTCCTCCAGGGTAGTGTTTCTCCATGGTAGTGTTGCTGCAGGGTAGTGTTCCTCCAGGGTAGTATTCCACCAGGGAATTGTTTTTCCAGGGTTGTGTTCCACCCGGGTAGTGTTTCTAAAAGGAAGTTTTCTTCCAGGGTAGTATTCCTCCAGGATAGTGTTCCTCCAGGGTAGTGTTCCTCAAGGGCAATGTTCTTCCAGGGCAGTGTTTCTCCATGGTAGTGTTCCTCCAGGGTAGTGTTCCACCAGGGTAGATTTCATAAAGGGTAACGTTCCTCCAGGGTAGCGTTCCTCCAGGGTAGTGTTTCTCCAAGGCAGTGATCATCCATAGTAGTATTCCACCTGTGTAGTGTTCCTCCAAGACAGTGTTCCTCCAGAGTAGTGTTCCATCTGGGTAGTGTTCCTCCAGGGTAGTGTTTCACCATAGTAATTTTCCTAAAGGGTACTGCTCCTCCAGGGTTGTGTTCAACCAGGGTAGTGTTCCTACAGGGTAGTGTTCCACCATTGTAGCGTTCCTCCAGGTCAGTGTTCCTTGTGGGAAGTGTTCCTCCAGGGTAGTGTTTCACCAGGGTAGTGTTCCTCCAGGGTAGTGTTCCTCAAGGGTAGTGTTCCTCAGGGAGTGTTTCCCAGCAATGTTCCAAGGTAGTGTTCTAGGGCAGTGTTTCCCCTGTAGTGTTCGATCAGGGTAGTGTTGCTCCAGGGTTGTGTTCCTCAAAGGTAGTGTTCCTCCAGGGTAGTGTTCCACCACAGTAGTGTTCCAGCAAGGTAGTGTTCCTCCAGGGTAGTGTCCCACCACAGTAGTGTTCCTGCAAGGTAGTGTTCCTCCAGGGTAGTGTTCCACCACAGTAGTGTTCCTGCAAGGTAGTGTTCCTCCAGGGAGTGTTTCCCC
>WNWK01052141.1:0-12267 GCA_009830355.1 Cherax destructor | reverse complement strand
CTTTTAAAGGAAAGTCAGCTCAGGGAAATTGGGGAAAGGTGCTTTGGATCAGTCATGGCTCACCAATGGGAAGCAGGGGGGAAAAATGGTTAATCCAGTGGGGATCTGTAACAAGTGGCATTCCACGGGGGATCAGTTTTGGGGCAATTGTTGTTTATAATATATATCAATGACCTTGATGAAATTACTAGTGATATGACAAATTCGCCGACAACACGAAGATAGGTAGGATAATTTATTCAAACGTAGATGTCGGGGAACTTCAGGACATTTAGACAAACTCAATTCGTGGTCAGAAAAGTGGCAGATGCAGTTCAATGTAGATAAATGCAAGGTTCTGAAGCGAGTGTCCATAACCCAAGCACTTATAAGTTGAATGGCTAGGAACTTAGCTATACAGATTCGAGAAGGGGACTTTGGGGTTATGGTAAGCAGCAACCTTAAACCAAGACAGCAGTGCCTAAGCGTACGTAATAAGGCTAACAGATTACTGGGATTTATATCAAGAAGTGTAAGCAAAGAAGTTCAGAGGTTATATTACAGCTTTATACATCATTAGTAAGGCCTCACCTAGATTATGCAACCCAGTTCTGGTCTCCATATTACAGAATGGATATACATGGACATTTATTCGTTAGAAAACATTCAGCGTAGAATGACTAAATTAATACATAGATTAGAAATCTTCCGTATGAAGAAAGATTGAAGCCCCTAAAATTACATTCACTTGTAAGATATAGAATGAGGGAGACATGATTGAGGTATACAAGTGGAAAATGGTATGATAACAAGGGATATAAATAAGGTCTTGAGGATATCTCTCCAGAAGAACCCGAATAATGGATTCAAGTTAGATAAGTTTAGATTTAGAAAGGATATAGGAAAGTTTTGGGTTTTTGGAATAGGGTAGTTGATGAGTGGAACAGTCTGCCTAGTAGGGTTATTGAAGCTAGGACCTTGGGTAGTTTCAAATTTAGATTGGATAAATTAAAGGGAGGGGGGTTGGATTTGGGGGACTTAACATGAGTAAAAGAATTATCAAAGTTTTATTTTTTTTGGGTAGCATTAAAAAATTGGGTTGAGCAAATATTCTATTATGGGACGGATTGTGAAGGACTTCCCGGGGTAGGGGCCCAACAGGCCTGCTGCATGTTCTTCCTTTTTAGGGTCTTATGTTCTACCTTCGTGGGGGACTCCCCGCATGTTAAAAAAGGGCACGCGCACACAGGGGGGCCCGGGGCCGGGAGCTGAGTTTTGGGGCCCTGCAATCAAAAAATGGGTGAGCATGCTCACCCCTTTTCACCCCGCCGCCATTTGCTCTGTCTCTTTTGCCCTCTTTTTTGGGGGACCTATTTTTTTATTAACACTTTTTTCTTAAGGGAGGCAGGGTGACCCCATACTTTCATCACATTCACTCCATCACTGCCCCTTGCCAGGGGGGCAGACACTACAGATAAATAACTGCAATACATCTCCCCCCCCTCCTTCAGGGGCAGTCACTGCTTCCCATCTCCAAGACCCAAGTCTAATTATAACTATTTCCCAGAATTCCTTCATAAATGTTACTTAGTCACACTCTAACAGTATTAAAATCAAAAAATCCAATTTGTTTCCCACTCTTTTTCTATCTAAATGCCGGGATTTTGTTAAGAATTTTTTATTGTCAGAAAGATTGACTACTTGCTTTGTAAGAGATATCTTGAATTTGGGGAAAGGGGAAAAAAGGCCTAAAAATACTTTCCGAACTGTTAACAAATGGCGGGGAATTTCAAAGGTTAGGGGTTCCCGGTTCCCCCCATAAAGGAATTAATTTTTTAACTTAAAAAATACACCCTCATTTAAAATCCCCATTTACCAAAACTATAACCAAGAACTAGTTTAAACAGGCCCCCAACAATTAAAAAAAAAAAAAGGGGGGGAAACTTGGGTCACGGTAATGGGCAGTGTCTGTGCCCAAACATCTCAATCTCCCTTTCAGCCACTCCATACCTGCTTTTAAAACCCAAGACTACATATTTGTACAAATTTGTACTTGATTGTTAAACCCCCCTTTAAAAAAAAGTGGCACTTGGGGAAAAAGGAAAAAGGGGAAAAAAAGTATACAAAAAAAATTCAAGAAAAGGGGGGTTTTTTTGTGTTCCTTTTGTGTGTACATTCTGGTGTCTCTGTGGCAGCTTAATTAAGAAATGATTAAACCAGTGAACAAAATATTTTGGGGGGATTTTAAACCCCCGAAAATTGTTTTTTTAAGAAAAAAACTTTTTTCTTTTTTAAATTTTTTATTATTATTTTTACCACCCCCATCAACATACCTTGTTCACCAAGTTTAATCTTTTCCCAATTTTTGAGTTGGGGGGGGCCGTCATCTGAGCCCCTTTGCAAAGAAGGATTATTTTGAGTGAGGTGGTGTTAGGATGATTATTTTTTTTTTGGGGGTTTTTTTTTTTTTTGGGGCCCCCTCCCGGGGGGAGCGGCGAGTTAAAAAAAAAAAAAGGGTCATGGAGGATGTAAACAGAGGGCACACGGACCCGAAAAGGAATCAGGGAGCGAAAACAATTTGGGGTTATAATTTGAAATGTCTGTTTTAACACCAAATTTAAAAGGCGGGAAGGGGGCCCCCCGTTTGACCAAAAAATGGCTGAATATAATTTAAAAAATATATTTTATCTCTTCCATTTTTTAAAAATTTATATTAACGGGGTGCTGTAGAGATTTAGACAACATGGGAAAGCAGGGGCCCCCTTTTTCGGGGGCCCCCCCCTCCAACCAGGGAGAGGCCCGGGGGCCCCTGGAAGCAAAAACTCAACTTTTTTTAAAAAATTTTATTTTTTTTCTGAACCTCCCAATGACTGCATGGAGGCTAAGAGGAAATATTTCACTGATATGAACCAAGAAGCTTTAGAGACTGGGAAAGCCCAAAAGGTTTCCCCCTTTTAAATTTGCTTTTTTTAGTTACTCAGATCAAGTTTTTTGAGACCATGATGACAGGGAATATATTATGTCTGAATTTTGACAAATGGGGGAAAATTTTTGGAATTATATTTTAAAAGTTAGGATCTGGGATTTACGCATCAGCTTTTTGCCCACTTTAAACCCCCTTTTTCCAACCCCTCAACCAAACTCAGCTATTTCACTAAAACCCTTTTTTATTCTATCAATTGAGTACAAGAACCTGCCCATTTACCCATTTTCTTGAAAAAAAAATGCCCCAGAATTTATGAATTTGGAATTTCACAAAAATTCAAGAAAGGCCAATTTCAAAATGGGGGCCAGAATAAAAATGCAGAATTCCTGGATAAAAAACTTTTTTGTTCATTAGTCTCTTTCCCCGGGCCCCCTTTTTTATTATGCTTGCTTTTCATTTTGTTTTATTCACAAAAAAATAGATGATTTATTGTTATTCATACTATGAAATTGTTAATTTATAAATGATATCAACTCATTGTGAATGCGTACTAGACCCACCAGTTGATGTGTATTGACGGGGGGGATTTGTTTACTCTTGAACATGAAAAAATCAAACATTTCCATATTTTTAACTCTATTTCAACACTTTATTTAAAATTCAAAAAAATTTTTTTTTTTTTCCCCACAATCAAAAGACCAAGAAAAAAAAATACAACCATAAAAACCATAAAAAATACCTGAAAATTTTCTGTTTTAAACCAAAAAAAGGTGATTATTTTTTTTTATCCTCTTGCTTGGATTTTTTAACTGCCCCACTGACCACGTAACCCACTATATGTAGGCCCCAGCTTTTTCCCCAAGATTTGAAGCTGCTAGAATTTTGGGGGTAAGAGACCACATCTTTTTAAAACCCAAATTTGGGTGAATGAAGGGGGTTTAAATTGGGGCTTCTGCATCTAAAATTTCCCCTTCCCTTTGGGTCCCCAAAATAGCCATTAACAAAAACCTTTTTAATGTATGACATTTTTTTAAAAAAAATTGAAAAAATTTTTCAGGGAATGAAGTAAAAAGGCACTCAGCCATAGTGGGAGATGGCTGATTTAAAAATAAATAAATTTATGTATACTTTTTTTTTTTTAAACTTGTTGTCACTTGATTATTGAAACAGTTATGGTAATGTTTAAAAATAAATACTTTTTTTGTTTAAATTAATGTAATTTATTATGATTAATTTTCATGACCGCCAATTAAGATGGTAGTTATGTTCCTAACATGGCCCCTTTTAAAAAAAAATTAAAAAATGAACTTAAAATCATATGGGAAAAAAAGGGGTTTTTCATAAACCCCCCCCTTCCCCCAAAAAAATTTCAAATTTTTTTTAAACTTTTAATACAAAAACCAAAATAAAAAAAAATTTATTTTAGTTTATTCTTGTTTTATATAAATTTGGGGGGGGGGTTGATTTATTTTAAAACCTTTAAATATGACAGGGTTTAAGCTATTTCCTGCCACAACTTTCACCGTTCCAACAAAAATACTATACTTAAAACGCCAGTAAAAATGACATATTTTAAAAGACAATATTTTTTTTTTTCCCCGGGGAAAACCAAATATGAAAAAGCTATCCCAAAAAAAACATTAAAAAATGTTAAAACAAAAAAAAGCTTAGGCCGCATGTGTTGTAATTATTGTTAGGGTTTCAGCCACCACCATCAAAAACCCCTAAAACCTTGTTTTTTTATCTCAAAATACAAAACAACTAAAAAGATGAAAAAATTTTGAGTGTTTTATTAATTTCAGGCTTTTAATTTTTTCCTTTATTTAGAGAAAAAAAGATAGGGAGTAAACACTATTAGGGGTCACCATTGAAGGGGGGAAATTTTCCCTGAATTGAAATTATATTTTTCCGATTAAAATTTAAAACTGAAATTTATTTTTTTATTTTCCCCCCTTAAGTGGCAAATTTTCCTATGACCATTTTCAAAGAGGCACAAAAATGGGAGAAAGGGGGGCTGTAACTTTTTCTTGAAAAATTCAAAATTTAAAAGAAGAATCTTTTTTTTTCTTTGGGGAACCCCCCTCGGGGGGGATGGTAGTTTTTAAAAGAAAGTTCAGTATACAAAAAGGTACTGATTCAAACAGTGGACCCCGGCTAACGAACACCCGGAAATCATAAAATTATGAAATATAATTTTTTGAAGTCTTGGAATTATTTTGGGGGGTTAAAAAAAACCAAAACATTTTTCAAGGAAGTAATCTTTTGGTTGGCACTTGACGGGCTTCTGGGATGAAGAAGCGGGGTCCACTGTTTTATTTTCCTTTTTTAAAAGCAATTATTAAAAGGGGAAGGAAGAAAAGGATATAAAAATTTTGGAGTCCTCTAAATTTTTTGAAACTTGTCTCCAGTATTCTCCATTTTAGTTTGATGATAAAAGGATAAAAAACTCATGATTATTGGTATGGGGAAACCTAAACTAATTTAATCACATTTTTTGGTTTTCATAAACTCCATGATGTTTTTTTCAACAGTGTATTTTGTGGCCCTTGAACCAAAAAAAAATTTTTCATGGTGGTGCTTTAGGTTATCCTTTTCCCTTTTTCATTTTTTGTACTTTTCCCCCTTTTCAGTCTAAACAAAAAAGTTAAAAGCTAAGAAGTAATGACTGTTATTAAAATGTTAATTCAGTAAAATTAGGGGTTTCTACCTTTTTGTACAGACTGTTATTTTTTTCCCCATAGTTACACCCCCATTCAGGGGCTGCTTTGCTCCTAAACACAGTTACGTTTTTACCCATTCTTCATTTATTCAGACTTCCTAAAAAAATATATTACCTTTAAAGAAGGGAAAAAAATTTTAAAAATAATTTTTTAAAAACATTTTTTAAAGGGCCCATATTCCCCTTAATATGATTAAATATTGATTTTTTATTCATTTAAAAGGAAAAAGGATTTTTGCTTCAGCAGTGCCCCGGGCCTAACCTGTGTATAAGCAGGGCCTGCCTCAAAAAAAAATCATCATGATAAAAAAAAAACCAATTTTTAACTGTTTTTGGCGGGGGAAATTTTTTAAAGATGGTCTCTTATTCAGATTACTTTTTTTTAATGGGCAATTCTCCTTTTCAATTTAAACAGGTTGAGAAAGATTTAAACCGCAGCGTGTTCACCACAAGTTTTTCCCCCCTAGAATGCCAATCCCGGCTATGTCAAACCTTTCTCTGCAAACATTGTTCAGGCCCTTTCCCCATAGGGCTGGGGGACCCCAAAAGACTTCCCTGGAGCATTTATTGAGGTGAGCTTTACTTTTCATGTAAAGTGTATAATTTTATATTCTTTATAATCTGCCCTCTGGCTTTTTTCCCCAATTTTTTATTAAAAATAAGTTTTTTTGGGGAAAAGGGCTTTGGGAAGGGGGGATGGGGGTTCTGGGGAAGGTGTTGAATAGGGTTTAACCTCTCTTGGTTAAAACAAATTACCAAAATACTTGGGGCATTTTATTCAGGGTTTTTGGTCCTGGGGGCCTTTTTCACGGCAAACTGTCCCAGGACAGTTGTATCTCTGTAAATAGGAAATTTTTAGTGTTTGCTCATGTGCAACACAACTTGTGAAAATTTTGTCCAAATTTTGCCATAACTTTAAAATTTTTTTAACCCCCAAAATATATGTGACTTTAATGTTGTCGCTGTTACCCCTGAAAATAACACCCTTTTGGAAAATGAACACTAATAATGCTTCAAAGGTTTTTGTTAGGAATGAATACTATAGAACTTAACAGAATGGAATGATTATTATTAACCTCATTATAGTTGTCCTCTTTGAATATAGTATATAAAGCATTTGTGATATACACTTAGCAGTAGAAATCTGTGGTAAGCTAGGAAATTTGATGTAAAGATACAGTAGGGTATTAGTTGTTAAATATTCTGTAGGGACCCTTTAAAAAAAAAATTTTTTGTGTGTTAAAATTTTATAAAATTTTTTTGAATAAAATTTGAAGTTTTTGAATAAGATTGAAAACTGTATTGTGAAGCATGTCAGAGAAAATTTTAAACAAAGCAGAGTTAGTGTATTGGAAAAACAACAAAAGAATTTTGGCTGCATGTACTTTTTACCCAACTACATTCTATTTCTATGAGCCATGGAGTATCACATCTCTATATGCATACCTCAGTTTCACCAGTAATTGAGCTTTTCTCATTTTAACCCAGCTTGCCACACCCCACTTTTTTTTCTATACACCAGATATTTGGGGTTTCCCAGTTAGCCCAATCAATAAACACCTCATTTCCCGATTTTTTTTGATTCCGGGGTTATCTTAACCTGTTGAAAGGGGTCCCTTTGTCAAATATTGGCTTATTAGTTATTCTTAATCATTGATTACCCACTTTCCCCTTTTCTTTATTTGTTCCCCTTGGTAGGATTGGATCAAAACCTAATTTGTTTTTTAATTTTTTTATGAACATTTTCCGGAGAGTAAAAACTCCAAAATAATTTGATACTTTTTTTTTTTTAACCACTGGCCATCTCCATCAGGGGGTGCAAAAAAAAAAAAAAAAAAAAAAAAAAAAAAAAAACTTACTGTCACTCATTCAGTCCTGTTTTGCCAGGGGGGTGCTGACATCGTAGTTCAGATGACCCCAAACTGGATATCTCCCCCCTTCCTTCAGGTGGGCACTGTATTTCCCCCCTCGGGCATCCTTTTTCCCCTGAACCCTTTTCATAAATGTTCCTTCTAAATCCAACATCACTTGTCAAAAAAAACTACTTCCACCGCTGCTGCTGCTATTATTTTAAACGCATGACACAACCTGTTGGGTGTCAAACCCCCCTAGCACTAAATCCTTTTTACACCCCAAACCCTAGGCTGCCCCCATTGTTTCCCCCTCCATCCCAGATTTGTGCCCTTCCTAGTCATCTTATTGTTCCCCAGCCTCACTAAATTCCTAACCCCCTTTACAACCCCTTCTGAGCTCTCTCTGTTATTTTTTTTTTTTTTTTTTTTAACTCTTTCACCACCTGTCTCCAAACTTGAATTCTCTCCTTATTCATCCACACATTGCCCTCAAACACAACATCTGACTGCATCCACCCCCCTTACATTAATCTAAATCTATGCTTCATGCTCACTGAGAGGTAAATTTTTTCGGGGTATATAGGGGAGAATTTTTAATTTTCCCCTTAGAGATTAAATGTGAGCACAGTATACAGGTAAATTTCAGCTTCAATGAGTTACATGTAGGTGACGGGAAACCTAACAAACTAAAAGAGTTTGTTCTTCTGAAAGGGGACACTTGTATACATTTGGGTTTAAAGAAAATTTGCATGAGTGCTTTTTTTAACCACTTGAGTGAAGTTTTCCTGTAATAAAAGTCCCGAACTGTAAACAAGTGTCCTATCGTTTTTTCTGCACTACCAGTGTGCTTGACTACATTTGGCTGTTTTCTTTTTTATTAGGGCAGTGATAGAAAATTCCCCATTTACCTATTGATAAAATTTCAGTGAACCCAAACCTTCATTCTAGGGCAATCATCACATCCATAGGGAAAAGTTGTGTCACCTCAGTTCTGTGGCTCTGTCCCTAAAATATGACCATTGATCATGGCATGTTGAAACATCAGTCATAGAAATTGTACAAAACTGATTTTTGTATAGTTCGGGAAAAAAGCATTGGGTTTAACTAGTGTTGGATTTAAAATCGGGAAAAAACTATGTATCAAAGTCACTTGCCCAGTTATTATTAAAAAGGTCTTTGTCTACATTCCTTTTCTCTCTCAGTTCATAACATTAAAATTTCCCTCATTTCATATACAGGTTCCCCTTCCCTCAAAATTTAAAAGAATTTATGAGTTTTCTGAAGTTCATTCCATTTTTACTGTACATCTGCTGGGGCCAAATTTACTGATTTATTAAGTACCCCTGGAAAAAGGGGGTGTAGGGGAGGAGAGATTTTGGGAGTGTTAAGGAATGTATAGGAACCTTTGAACCAAGTGAGAGAGAATTGTAGTAGGGGACTTAAATGCTAAAGTGGGAGAAAATAGAGGGGTGTGGTAGGTAAGTTTGGGGTGCCAGGTGTAAATGAAAATGGGACCCCTTTTGATTGAATTTTTGTAAAAAAGGGGGTTTAATTATAGGTAATACATTTTAAGAAAAGAGATAAAAAAGTATACAAGTTTGATGTGGGGAATGACATTTTGTTGGTTTTTGGTAGATAAAAGACGTTAGTGATTTCCCACATGTACATGTTTATGAGGGGCCAGATATATCAGATCATTTTTTAGTTTAGCTAAAGGGGAGAAAAAGGTAGATGGGATACAAGGAAAATAGAAGAAAAGGGAAGAGAAGGTGAAGGTTTAAAAAACTAAAGAGGAGGCAGTTAGGGAAAGATATAAACAACTATTGGAGGATAGATGGGTAGTGAGATGTAGGCAATGGGTCAAATTTGGGTGGGTTTAAAAGAATGTAGGAGAGTGTGGAAGTTTGTTGTTACGGGAAAAGGGGGGGTCGGGGGGAAGAAGAGCATTGGTGAATGGATGAAAGAGAGTAGAAAGGGGAAAAAAGAAATATGAGGGGAAAAGAGAAGTGATGCAAGGAGGGAAGAGTATTGAAGAAAAAAGAGAGGAAGAGAATGGTCAAGCAATGTAAAAAAGGCAAATGAGAGAATGGGTAAATGTTATAAAAAATTTTGTTGAAAATAAGAAAAGTTTTGGAGTAGATTAAAAAGTTGGGAACCCTGGGGAACAAAGGGTTTTTCAGTTAAAAAAAAGGGGGGGAAGTTATTAAAGGGAGATTTAAAGGGGTTTTGGGAAGTGGAAAATTTTGGGGGGTTGAAATGTTGATGAAGACAGGAAGCTGGGGTTTGATAGGGAAAGGGGGAAATTTAAATCTTGGGAATGCGGAAGAGCCAGTTGTAGTGGGGGGAAGTTCGAGAGGCAGTGGGTAGAATGAAAGGGGGTAAGGCAGCGGGGATTGATAAAAAAGAAATTTAAAAGCAGGCGGAGATATATTTTTGGGTGGTTTGTATTATTTAATACATGTATGGAAAGGGAAGGCCCCAGGGACTCAGAGAGCGTGATTGTTCCTTTGTAAAAAGGCAGGGGAAAAAAAGAGAGTGCAAAAATTATGGGGGTAAGTTGATATCCAGGTAAAGTGTATGGTAGAGTTTTATTGAAAAAATTTAAAGAGAAGACAGAGAGCAGAATAGCAGATGAACAAGGTGGCTTTGGGAAAGGTAGGAGGTTTTAGCCCAAGTGTTTGAAAAACTTTGGGTAAAGATTTGGATAGGAAAGGGGTTTTTTTGTGGCATTTAGGTTTGGGAAAAAGGGTATGATAGGGTGGATGGGGGGCCCTGTGGCAGATGTTGGTTTTTGGGGAAAAGGAGGTAGGTTACAAAAAGGGGAAGAGCTTTTTTGAGGATAGTAGGGTCAGGGTTTGGGTGTAGGAAGAGGAGATTTTTCCCGGGAAAAAAAGGCCCAGGATGTGGTGTCACCCTGGTTTTCAATATATTTATAGATGGGGTTGTAAAGAAGTGAATGCGATCTTGGCAAAGGGGTGGGGTTAAAAGACAAAGAATCAAATACAAAGTGGGGGTTGTCACATTGTTTTGCTGATGAATGCTTTTTGGGGGGATTCTGAAGAGAAGTGGGGGGGTGGATGAATTTGGGGGGGTGTAAAAAAGAAAATGAAAGTATAAAAAAAAGTAAGGTGATGAGGGTAAAAAAGATTAGGCAAAAAATTGGGTATCAGATTGGGGAGAGAGAGGGGGAGGTGAATTTTTCGTTTTGGGGGGAATGACAGTGGGGCTATGAAGGATGAGGTGAATCATAGAATTGATGAGGGGGAAAAGGGGTGGTACTTGGGTCTTGGGGGACAAAAAACTTTTCCCCTGGGTAAGAGGGGGAAAGTATGAAGTATAGTTAAACCAAAACCCTTTATGGGTGTGAAGCATGGGGGATGAATGCCCAAAAAAGGGAAAGGGTGGGGGCAGTGGAGATGTCATGTCTGAGGTCAAGTGTAGTGTGAAAATAATCAGGAATTCGGAGTTTGGAAATTAGGGGGAGGTCGGGATTACCAAAACTATTATCCAGAGGGCTGAGGAGGGGGGTTTTTGAGGTGGGTTGACATGGGAAAAGAATGAACAAACAGAAACCCCGAGTGTATAAATCTGTAGGGAGGGGAAAGGGGGGGTAGGGGTCGGCCTAGGAAAATTTGGGGGGAGGGGGGAAAAAAGGGTTTTTTTGTAGGCTTGGGGTTTAGCAAAATGCGGGATTTGATAGAAGGAATGGAGACAAATGGTTTTTAATACCTTTTCTTTTTTGGGTGTGAGAAAATAACATTTATGAAGGGATTTGGGGAACGCGGCCGGGCGAGTCCTGAAGATGGGAAGTACAGTGTCCACTCTGGGAGGGGTGTTAATGTTGCAGTTTTTCGTTGTAAAAAACCCTCTGGCAAGAATGATGGGGAATGAGCAAAAATTTTTCTTTTTGGGGCCACCCCCCTTTGGGTTGGAATTCCGATGTGTTAAAAAATAAAAAAAAAATTAAATCATTTTTTTCTGAAAATTTAATTTTTTTTTGTTCTTTGTTTACCCATACATTTTCATCATTTACACCTTTCCAAAATTCCCATGGCTGCCCGTTCTACCTGACATCAGGACAAAACTGAAATAAGTTTACTGAACTGTCTTCTGGTTTCTCTTAGCAACCATTACAGTGAGGTTCATTATAGTAAGATAACCAAACCACCAAGTGCTCCATTTTGCATTTTGACAAATTTAATGGAGCAGTTTGCAACTACCTTCAACCAAGGCGGTGAACTACTTTTTGATATTAGCAATCTCTAAAGAACACTGAAGGATGTCTAGAGATGAACAGAATTGCTATACAGGCAGTTCAGGATTTCAGCACCAGTTAGTGTTGCTGCATTCACCTGGGGCTAAAACGTGAGGGGTGTTGGGGAAAGGAGAGTCCCTGTGGAGAAGATAGTAATGAAAAAGTGACTTTAACATCAAAAATTAGAAGCTACAGCCTGTTAGATGGATTTTGGCATTAGTATGAGGTTTCCACACAATGTTGTGCCAAAAAGTGGAAAAAGGGGTTCCCCAACAATAAAATTTCCCCGTAGCAAGGCCCCTGTATGGGCTGTGCATTCCCCAAACATCCTTATGCTGTTTTCCCCCTGCTAGGTTCACATCCACAGGAGGCACTGAATTCCAGGTTCACCTCACTCATGTGGGTTTAAATTTTTCATTACACCGATTGAAACAAAAATAGATTAGGTTCAGACAATACCAAAGATCATTAAGGCAAAAACATTAGAAAACATTCAAGCCAAAGAGAAGGTTTTGGGTTTAGTTTAAACATTCAT
>WNWK01052140.1:0-12267 GCA_009830355.1 Cherax destructor | reverse complement strand
GTGCACAGAGTATGTTTATTCCCCAGAGAAATTTAGGTCAAATAATAACGATCCCAAATGGATTAACAGAAGGCTAAACATCTATTAGGGGAGAAAAGAGAATTTATAGGCGCATCAAAAGAGGAGATGTTAACCTTATTGACCAATATGTTCAGTTGAAAGAGAAGTAAAAAGGGGATTAGAAAGGCTAAACGTGACTATGAGATTAAGGTTGCTAATGAATCAAAGACTAATCCAAAAGGGTTCTTTCAAGTGTACAGGACGAAGGTGAGGGAAAAGGTAGGACCTCTGAAAATTGGGAATGGACAGCTGACGGATAACGAACTGGAAATGTGTTCTCTATTTAATGACTATTTTTTGTCAGTCTTTACACAAGAAGACGTAAATGAGATTCCAGAAATTAACAATTATTCAGTTCCTGAAGAATTCAAATTAACTAATATTACTGTCACGAAGGATATGGTTATCAAACAGATAGATAAACTGAAGCAAAATAAGCCCCCGGGGACCCGACGAGTTGTTTTCCAGGGTACTTAAAGAATGCAAAATGGAACTTAGTCAGCCATTAACGAATGTGTTTAACACGTCCATCCTAACTGGTGTTGTGCCAGAGATGTGGAAGATAGCTAATGTAGTTCCTATATTCAAATCAGGGGATAAGTCCATTCCATCAAATTACCGTCCAATAAGCCTCACGTCTATAGTAGGCAAATTATTAGAATCAATTATAGCTGATATTATCAGAAGTCACCTTGAAGAACATAATTTGATTAATGAATCTCAGCATGGGTTTACGAGAGGTCGTTCCTGCCTGACAAATTTACTGACGTTTTTCAATAAAACATTTGAGGCAGTAGACAGTGATAAAGAATATGATATAGTTTACTTGGATTTCAGTAAGGCCTTCGATAGAGTACCTCACAAGAGACTCTTAAGAAAGGTGGCAGCTCATGGTATAGGAGGTAAAGTTCTAGCATGGATAGAGGCATGGCTTACCAATAGAAAGCAGAGAGTTTCCATTAATGGGGTCAAATCTGAATGGGGATTTGTCACTAGTGGCGTTCCACAAGGATCAGTTTTGGGCCCATTGTTGTTCATAATTTACATTAATGACCTTGATGAAGGAATTGCAAGTGACATGAGTAAATTTGCTGATGATACAAAAATAGGCCGTATAATTCATTCTGAGGAGGATAACAGTGAACTCCAGGAGGATTTGGATAAATTAATGTCTTGGTCTGAAAAGTGGCAGATGAAGTTCAATGTGGACAAGTGTAAGGTGCTTGTCGTTGGTAATGAAAATATCCCTCGAATTTATAAACTAGGTGAAGTTGAGCTTGATCATACAGAATGTGAAAAAGACTTGGGAGTCATGGTAAGCAGAAATCTAAAGCCAAGACAACAGTGCCTAAGTGTGCGCAATAAGGCTAACAGATTACTAGGATTTATTTCAAGAAGTATAAGCAACAGAAGTCCAAAAGTTATTTTACAGCTCTATACATCACTAGTGAGACCTCATTTGGATTATGCAGCTCAGTTTTGGTCTCCTTACTACAGGATGGATATAGATTCATTGGAGAACATACAAAGAAGAATGACTAAAATGATTTACAGTATAAGAAATCTCCGTATGAAGATAGACTTAGAGCGTTGAATCTCCACTCTCTGGAGAGACGTAGAATGAGGGAGATATCATCGAGGTGTACAAGTGGATGATGGGCATAAACAAAGGAGATATTAATAAAATACTGAGGATATCGAACCAAGTAAGAACGAGAAATAACGGATTTAAATTGGATAAATTTAAATTTAGAAAGGACATAGGCAAGTACTGGTTTTCGAACAGAGTTGTAGATGCGTGGAACAATCTTCCGAGTACTGTGATAGAGGCTAGGACCTTGGGTGGCTTTAAAAAGAGATTGGACAAATATATGAGTGGGAGGGGCTGGGTTTTATTTGTGTCGTGAGTACGGGAATAAATTTTTAGGTAGTGGTGGTTTTGATAAGGACCTGCCTTGTATGGGCCAGTAGGCCTTCTGCAGTGTTCCTCCATTCTTATGCTCTTATGTTCTTAGATGTCATAGAACTTCAGGAAGATTTAGACAAACTTAATTCGTGGTCAGAAAAGTGGCAGATGCAGTTCAATGTAGATAAATGCAAGGTTCTGAAGCTCGGGAGGGTCCATAACCCAAGCACTTATAAGTTAAATAACGTAGAACTTAGCCATACAGATTGCGAGAAGGACTTGGGGGTGATGGTAAGCAGCAACCTTAAACCAAGACAGCAATGCCTAAGCGTACGTAATAAGGCAAATAGATTACTGGGATTTATATCAAGAAGTGTTAGCAACAGAAGTCCAGAGGTTATATTACAGCTTTATACATCATTAGTAAGGCCTCACCTAGATTACGCAGCTCAGTTCTGGTCTCCATATTACAGAATGGACATAAATTCGTTAGAAAACATTCAGCGTAGAATGACTAAATTAATACATAGCATTAGAAATCTTCCTTACGAAGAAAGATTGAAGACCCTAAAATTACATTCACTTGTAAGACGTAGAATGAGGGGAGACATGATCGAGGTATACAAGTGGAAAATGGATATTAACAAAGGGGATATAAATAAGGTCTTGATGATATCTCTCCAAGAGAGAACCCGCAATAATGGATTCAAGTTAGATAAGTTTAGATTTAGAAAGGATATAGGAAAGTATTGGTTTGGAAATAGGGTAGTTGATGAGTGGAACAGTCTGCCTAGTAGGGTTATTGAAGCTAGGACCTTGGGTAGTTTCAAATTTAGGTTGGATAAATTCATGAGTGAGAGGGGTTGGATTTGAGTGGGACTCGCGCATGAGTGGGTAGAATTGTCAAAGCTTATTTCTTGGGTAGCATTGAAAATTGGGTTGAGCAATTATTCTGTTAGTGGGATGGATTGTGAAGGACCTGCCTAGTATGGGCCAACAGGCCTGCTGCAGTGTTCCTCCTTTCTTATGTTTCTTATGTTCTTAACCTAAATTTGAAACTACCCAAGGTCCTAGCTTCAATGACCCTACTAGGCAGACTGTTCCACTCATCAACTACCCTATTTCCAAACCAATATTTTCCTATATCCTTTCTAAATCTAAACTTATCCAATTTGAATCCATTATTGCGGGTTCTCTCTTGGAGAGATATCCTCAAGACCTTATTTATATCCCCCTAATTAATACCCATCTTCAACTTATATACCTCGATCATGTCTCCCCTCATTCTACGTCTTACAAGTGAATGTAATTTAAGGGTCTTCAATCTTTCTTCATACGGAAGATTTCTAATGCTATGAATTAACTTTGTCATTCGTCGCTGAATGTTTTCTAACGAATTTATATCCATTCTGTAAAATGGAGACCAGAACTGAGCTGCATAATCTAGGTGAGGCCTTACTAACGATGTATAAAGCTGTAATATAACCGCTGGACTTCTGTTGCTTACACTTCTTGATATAAATCCCAGTAATCTATTTGCTTTATTTCTTACGCTTAGGCATTGCTGACTTGGTTTGAGGTTGCTGCTTACCATAACCCCCAAATCCTTTTCGCATTCTGTACGGCTGAGTTCAACATTATTAAGCTGGTAGGTGCTAGGGTTATGAACATTCCCGAGCTTTAAAACTTTGCATTTATCTACATTGAACTGCATCTGCCATTTTTCTGACCAGGAATTGAGTTTGTCTAAATCCTCCTGAAGTTCCGTGACATCTACGTCTGAATCGATTATCCTACCTATCTTCGTGTCATCAGCGAATTTGCTCATATCACTAGTAATTCCCTCGTCAAGGTCATTGATATATATTATAAATAACAATGGGCCTAAGACTGATCCCTGTGGAACACCACTTGTTACAAGTCCCTATTCGAATTTAACCCCATTTATGCACACTCTCTGCTTCCTATTGGTGAGCCATGACTCGATCCATGACAGCACTTTTTCCCCAATGCCATGAGCTACCACTTTCTTTAACAGTCTCTGGTGCGGTACTCTATCAAAAGCCTTACTAAATCTAAATAAACAATATCGAATTCTTTATCGTGATCAACAGCCTCAAAAGCTTTACTGAAGAAGGGTAATAAATTAGATAGGCAGGAACGGCCCCTCGTGAAACCATGCTGAGTATTATTAATCAAATTATGGTTATCTAGATGGCTTCTAATAATATCAGCTATAAATGACTCTAGTATTCTAATAATATCAGCTATAAATGACTCTAGTATTCTAATAATATCAGCTATAAATGACTCTAGATTACCGGTCAAGGAAGTCCAGTCAATTTGACTAAAGTTAAAATCCCCTACTATCACTACGTTATTGTGTCTAGAAGCCCTAACAATTTCGTCCCAAAGAAGTCTCCCTCTATCGTGATCCAAGCCTTGAGGTCGGTATATTACACCTACAATCAGTTTTTCCTGACCTTCTAGAAACTCTACCCAAACAGATTCTGTTAATGATCCATCTATTTTTATGCCTGTTTTTATGCAGCAATTTATATTTTCTCGTACATATAATGCAACTCCACCCCCTTTCCCATTATATCTATCTACATGGAACAACTTAATCCCCTGAATATGACACTCAGCAATCATATCCCGACTCTTTATATTATACCATGTTTCAGTTATTGCAATGACATCAAAGTTCCCAGCACATGCTACCAAACGTAATTCGTTAATTTTATTTCTGGCGCTTCGACAGTTAGTGTAAAATACATTGAGATGTATCTTCTTGTGAACCTTTTTCATATTCAGCTTTTGTTTTACACAATTTCTGTTACTATTATTACCCTGTGTTACTCGAATACTGTTATTGTTAAGATTTATGATGTCAAAGCCTGAATCAATATTTTGACCCTCATTATTCACCATTCCTAAACTCATACCTCTAACTAATCCTAGTTTAAAATCCTAACAACATCCTCAACTGAGCTAGAGAGAAATTCTACACCTGCCCTGGATAAGTGAACCCCATCCCTGGCATACATGTCATTTCGGCCATAGAAGTGGTCCCAGTTGTCAATGAATGGGACTGCATTATCCTTACAGTGTTTGTCCAGCCAGCAATTTATACCAATCGCTCTGGA
Organism: Cherax destructor; assembly: GCA_009830355.1. Classification (NCBI taxonomy): domain Eukaryota; kingdom Metazoa; phylum Arthropoda; class Malacostraca; order Decapoda; family Parastacidae; genus Cherax; species Cherax destructor. The sequence continues at coordinate 7,152 of WNWK01052140.1, read as the reverse complement.
CAGCCATTCATTTCCAACACTCCTTCTTGGCAAAATGCCACATATAACAGGGCGCCCCCTTCTTCCTAATTATGTCTATTGCTGTCCTGTACCTTCTAACTAAATCCTCACTTCTACGCTTGCCTACATCATTGCCTCCAGCACTGAGGCAGATAATAGGATTGATCCCATTACCGTTCATGATGTTGTCAAGCCGGCTAACAATATCCTCCATCCCAGCCCCAGGAAAGCAAACCCTCTGTCTCCTACTCTTATCCTTCAAGCAGAATGCCCTATCCATATACCTAACCTGGCTATCCCCAACAACAACAATGTTTTTACCTTCCTTTGTGTCGTTCGTCGTGACGTTCCTAGTAGTCGACTCACATTCATCGGGTAGCACGGAGAAGGCATTGGATGTTTCCACAGCAGTCGCTTTCTTCTTCATCGTTTCTAACTCTCCATTCGTTTTCTTGATCTTCAACTTTGTTCCTTGAAGTCCGGCCACTGCCCAGGTTCCCTTCTTGACCTGAGGACTCACAACAGGAGGACTACTACGAATCCTCTTGTTTTCCTCCGTCAATCGCCGAATCTCAAGCTTCTCTACCCTCAATTCCTCCTTAAGCTGCTGGTAAAGTTGCTCAATGGACGGCATCTTGGTTCACTTCACAGAGCAAAAGTGGTTCAGTCCACAGAGAACCCTAGACACGTCCTCTCTGAGCTAAGAACAGGTCACCTCTGAGCTAAGAACAGATCACCTCTGAAGCTAAGAACAGATCACCTCTGCTAAGAACAGATCACCTCTGAGCTAAGAACAGATCACCTCTCAAAAGAACAGATCTCCTCTCCAATATTGAAGACCCTTAAATTACATTCACTTGTAAGACGTAGAATGAGGGGAGACATGATCGAGGTATACAAGTGGAAAATAGGTATTAACAAAGGGGATATAAATAAGGTCTTGAGGGTATCTCTCCAAGAGAGAACCCGCAATAATGGATTCAAGTTAGATAAGTTTAGATTTAGAAAGGATATAGGAAAGTATTGGTTTGGAAATAGGGTAGTTGATGAGTGGAACAGTCTGCCTAGTAGGGTTATTGAAGCAAGGACCTTGTGGAAGATAGCTAATGTAGTTCCTATATTCAAATCAGGGGATAAGTCCATTCCATCAAATTACCGTCCAATAAGCCTCACGTCTATATTAGGCAAATTATTAGAATCAATTATAGCTGATATTATCAGAAGTCACCTTGAAGAACATAATTTGATTAATGAATCTCAGCATGGGTTCACGAAAGGTCGTTCCTGCCTGACAAATTTACTGACGTTTTTCAATAAAACATTTGAGGCAGTAGACAGTGATACAGAATATGATATAGTTTACTTGGATTTCAGTAAGGCCTTCGATAGAGTACCTCACAAGAGACTCTTAAGAAAGGTGGCAGCTCATGGTATAGGAGGTAAAGTTCTAGCATGGATAGAGGCATGGCTTACCAATAGAAAGCAGAGAGTTTCCATTAATGGGGTCAAATCTGAATGGGGATTTGTCACTAGTGGCGTTCCACAAGGATCAGTTTACATAAGAACATAAGAACATAAGAAAGGAGGAACACTGCAGCAGGCCTGTTGGCCCATACTAGGCAGGTCCTTCACAATCCATCCCACTAACAGAATAATTGCCCAACCTAATTTTCAATTCTACCCAAGAAATAAGGTTTGAAGATTCTATTAACTCAAGTGCGAGTCCCACTCAAATCCAACCCCTCTCACTCATGAATTTATCCAACCTAAATTTGAAACTACCCAAGGTCCTAGCTTCAATAACCCTACTAGGCAGACTGTTCCACTCATCAACTACCCTATTTCCAAACCAATACTTTCCTATATCCTTTCTAAATCTAAACTTATCTAACTTGAATCCATTATTGCGGGTTCTCTCTTGAGAGATATCCTCAAGACCTTATTTATATCCCCTTTGTTAATACCCATTTTCCACTTGTATACCTCGATCATGTCTCCCCTCATTCTACGTCTTACAAGTGAATGTAATTTTAGGGTCTTCAATCTTTCTTCGTAAGGAAGATTTCTAATGCTATGTATTAATTTAGTCATTCTACGCTGAATGTTTTCTAACGAATTTATGTCCATTCTGTAATATGGAGACCAGAACTGAGCTGCGTAATCTAGGTGAGGCCTTACTAATGATGTATAAAGCTGTAATATAACCTCTGGACTTCTGTTGCTAACACTTCTTGATATAAATCCTAGTAATCTATTTGCCTTATTACGTACGCTTAGGCATTGCTGTCTTGGTTTAAGGTTGCTGCTTACCATCACCCCCAAGTCCTTCTCGCAATCTGTATGGCTAAGTTCTACGTTATTTAACTTATAAGTGCTTGGGTTATGGACACTCCCGAGCTTCAGAACCTTGCATTTATCTACATTGAACTGCATCTGCCACTTTTCTGACCACGAATTAAGTTTGTCTAAATCTTCCTGAAGTTCTATGACATCTATGTTTGAATCAATTATCCTACCTATCTTCGTGTCGTCGGCGAATTTGCTCATATCACTAGTAATTCCCTCATCAAGGTCATTGATATATATTATAAATAACAATGGGCCTAAGACTGATCCCTGTGGAACACCACTTGTTACAAGTCCCCATTCGGATTTAACCCCATTTATGCACACTCTCTGCTTCCTATTGGTGAGCCATGACTCGATCCATGACAGCACTTTTCCCCCAATGCCATGAGCTGCCACTTTCTTTAACAGTCTCTGGTGCGGTACTCTATCAAAAGCCTTACTAAGTTTTGGGCCCATTGTTGTTCATAATTTACATTAATGACCTTGATGAAGGAATTGCAAGTGACATGAGTAAATTTGCTGATGATACAAAATAGGCCGTATAATTCATTCTGAGGAGGATAACAGTGACCTCCAGGAGGATTTGGATAAATTAATGTCATGGTCTAAAAAGTGGCAGATGAAGTTCAATGTGGACAAGTGAAAGGTGCTAGTCGTTGGAAAAAAAAAATTTTCCCCCTCAATTTATAAACTAGGTGAAGTTGAGCTTGATCATAAAAGAATGTGAAAAAGACTTGGGAGTCATGGAAAAGGGGGGAAATCTAAAGCCAAGACAACAGTGAAAAAATTTTGCGAAAAAAGGGCCCCAAGGGGGATTACTATTTTTTTATTTCAAGATGTATAAGCAACAGAAGCCCAAAAGTTATTTTACAGCTCTATACATCACTAGTGAGACCTCATTTGGATTTAGCCAGTTTTGGTCTCCTTACTACAGGATGGATATAGATTCATTGGAGAACATACAAAAAAAAAAAAGACTAAAATGATTTACAGTAAAAAAATTCCCGTATGAAGATAGATTTAAACATTGAATTTCCACCTCTGGAGGGACGTAGAATGGGGGAATATCATCAAAGGTGTACAAGTGGATGATGGGCAAAAAAAAAGGAGATATTAATAAAATACTGAGGATAAAAAAACCAAAAAGTAAGAACGGGGAAAAAAACGGTTTAAATTGGATAAATTTAGTTTTAAAGAAAGGACATAGGCAAGTACGGGTTTTTCGAACAGAGTTGTAGATGGGGGAACAATCTTCCGATTAGGGTGATAGAGGCTGGGACCTTGGGTTTTTTTAAAAAGGGGTTTTTGGGGAAAAAATTTTGAGTGGGAGGGGCGGGGTTTTTGATTAGTGTCGTAAAAGTGGGGGGAAAATTTCCCCTTAGGTAGTGGTGGTTTTGAAAAGGACCTGCCTTTTTGGGCCCAAAAACCTTCTGCATTTTTCCCCTCCATTTTTTATGTTCTTATGTTATGTTCAAAGGGGACCTGTCCCCTGTTTTTTGAAAAAAAGGTATTACTTTTAAAAATTTTTTCCAAAATTTATCGGAAAAAAACCTTTTTTGCAGTTTTATGTTGAAAAGATTAGCCATAGGTTTTAAACTCTTTTTTTTCCCTTTTTGAACCCTTGAAACATTTTTCCCCGGGGGCCCCCCGGGGTTTGTTAGGTTTTTTTTATCTTTTTGTCTAAGGACCAAAATTTTTGACCCTGATCGTCATGTTACTATTTTCCTTTCAAAAATTTTTTTTTTTTTGGAAATTTTTGCTTTGTTCTTTTCCTTTTAAAAAATTTAAAAAAGGAAAAGGGGTTTTAAAAAAATTTTTTTCCTTTCCTTTTCCGACGGGAGCTGACCTGAGAACTTTTGAGTGGGCCTATCTTTCCCAAATCTTACTTCTGTATACCTAAAAAAAACCTTTTTAGTTTTCGATTCTTTGAACTTTAACCTCATTGTCTTTTTTTGCTTTTTTTATTTTTTTTTAATTTTTTTTAATTGAATATATTGATTCCAATTGCCCCTCCCCTTTTTTTTTTCCCTATATATGCCTCTTTTTTGACCAATGAGATTTTTTTTAAACTATTGTTCATCCATTTAGGATCATTTTTTTTTGATCTGATTTCCCCCCTTTGGAACATAAATTGGGGGGAGCAGCTGCATTCTCTGGGAAAAAAACATATTGGCAATCACCACCTACCTGACCCACTGTCAGGTCATTCCAATTCAGCCCACCCAGGTAATTTTTCCCCCCCTATGAAATCAGCCAGGCGGAAGTCAGGGGGGGGAGACTTGATTGTCAGTATTAGGGTAATTCCATGATATATTAAAACTGAGTGGGGGTTTTGATCACTTTTCCCCCCAAAAAAAAAACTTTCCTCCCAAAATTATTAATTTGCGATTCCCTGCTGGCAAAAACCAAATCTAGGGGTTTTTTTCCCAGTTGGTTCTTTTACCCCCTGTTTCAAAAAAAAATCCTGAATCGTATCAAGAAAGTCACTTGACTCAAAATTTTTCCCCCCAAATTGCTCCAGTCAACTTGTCTAAAATTGAAATCTCCCCTTAGCACAACATTTTCATATGCAGATGCCTTACAATTTCATCCCATAGAAGTTTTCCCCTCCCCATCAAGATTTGGGGGGCCCGTAAATCACACCCAAGATTTTAAAAATTTCAGGCCCCAAGAAGCTGTAAAAACCCAAAAAAATTCAGTGGCTGACGCTTCTAATTTTTTTTTCTTGTCTAACACAACAGTTTAAATTGCCCTGACATACATCCCCCCCACCACCCTTCCTGTTGACCCCATCAGTGTGGGGGAAAAAATTTTTAGCCTTTTGTGACATTCAGAAGGGAAACCCCTTTTTTAGATTGAGCCAGGTCTCTGTTTACCTTTTAAAATCTATGTTTTTTGAATGGTTCAGAGAACCGACAAGTTGTTAAATTAGACACATATGCAACCCCTTGGGTATCTTTATTTAAAAAACGTTTTGCCACACAGTGGCTTCATCCCGTCCCCAAAAAAAAAAAAAATAGTAATTTTAAAGGGGGGTTTGAGGGAATCAGTCCCTCGGGGCCCCCAGTCGATGTGTTCAAATCCTAATCTAAAAAAATACAACATAAGGCAAATAGAAGTTGCTTATATACTGTTGGGGGGGTGAGATGAAGCAGGAGGAGGCAGGTCATAGTGGTATCAACCACTAGTCGAAGTAAGTCCTTGTCCAAAAGGGTTTTTGGGGGAAAAGTTGGGAAAAAAATCCCCTTTGTATCAAAAAACCCAAAAAAGCTGTGTCAGACAGGATGTAGATGAATGGTTAGAGGGCCAAAAAATTGTTAAATTAAAAAATATGCAACACTTTTTTGGGGGGCTTTATTGGGAAAAAGTTTCGCCCCCACAGTGGCTTCATCAGTCCCCAAAAAAAAAAAAAAGTAATAAAAGGGGGGTTTGGGTAATCAGTCCCCCGGCCTGGGGTCGATGTGTTCAGTCAAAAAAATTTTAACGGGGTTTCAAAAACAAATTACACATTTCTTTTTTTAAAAAACTAGAATAAATAATTCTCAACCTGTGATGACATATTCTTAAAAGATTTGAATGATAAAAAAAATTGAAGGAGATTTTTTTTGTGAAGAATTGATATCAGCTTTTTTATCAGACATAAATAAAATTATCCTTTTTGACAACGTTTCCCCCACGCAGGGGGTTTATGGGTCCAGACAGATCTACCTGGAATAGCAACATGGAGATATAAAAGGGACAGTCAGGTGGAGAATGCTGGGTCAGGTGGGGAAACTGCATGTGAGTCTTAAAAATAGTGTGATAGTTAAAAACATAGTGTGACTTAAAGGACCTGCAGTGTACCATTCTTGAGTTCTAGGTGGGTAGCGTTGAAGAATTTTTAAAAGGTTCGCTATGTTTAGAAGCCGTTGTTCTGGTTAAGTTGTTGGATAACAGATAGGTGATTCTAGGTTCTTCTTTGCGTGTTGTCTTCTCTGGCGATGATCTTGCGTTTCTGTAGTTGATTAAATGGTTGTGTAAATTTCGGTGTTAACACGGCATTTCTTGAGTCGTGTTCCCTTTGTTCTGAAATGGGTTTGTAGGGCTCTGGTGTTTCCCAACGTATAATTTGCTGCAGCCATTACAAGGGGTTTTGTAACCCCCCGGGGGTTAAGCTTTTCCTGTCTGTTACTGGTAATGTCCTTTTAAGGTGGTGGATGTGGGGGTGGTTCGAATGAGGTCTTAGAAAAAAAATTGGAAACTTTTTGGAAAGGGGTTGGTGGGAAGGCTATGTATTCTTCCACATGTTTCCTGGGTGTGTTGAAGATGTTTAATGCCCCTCGTCTCAGTCTCTAATGAAGTGACGAGGATAGTGAAGTTTGGAAAAAACTTGTTCAATGAGGGGGCATTCTTCTTCAAGGAACTCACTGCTGCAGATTCTGAGTGCGCCAGGAAAAAGCCTATAATTACACCCCGTTTAATTTTGGTGTCGTGGTGGGGTAAAGTGGAGAAGATCGTGTTGATTGGTAGGTTTTCGATAACTTTTAAAAAGAAGTTCATGGTCAGCTTTGCAAAAAGAACATCAAGGAAAAAGGGAAAGTTTGTCGACTTCTTCTTCTAGTGTAAACTGGATTGATGGGTCAACCTGGTTGAGTTCGTGTTGGAACTTGAACTTGGCGTCTGGAAATTATGATGAGAATGTCGTCAACATAACGAAGCCAGGTACAGAAGAGGGTAAAATGGAAAATGTCGGCTTCCAAATGTTCCATATATAGGTTCGCAAGGACGGCACTAAGTCGTCCCCTGGGTAGTCCCAAAAATTTG
>WNWK01052139.1:0-12269 GCA_009830355.1 Cherax destructor | reverse complement strand
AGAAAGGACATAGGCAAGTACTGGTTTTCGAACAGAGTTGTAGATGCGTGGAACAATCTTCCGAGTAGGGTGATAGAGGCTAGGACCTTGGTGGCTTTAAAAGAGATTGGACAAATATATGAGTGGGGGGGCTGGGTTTGATTAGTGTGGGAGTACAGGGTAAATTCTTAGGTAGTGGTGGTTTGATAAGGACCTGCCTTGTATGGGCCAGGCCTTCTGCAGTGTTCCTCCATTCTTATGTTCTTATGTTCTTATGTTCTTTTGACATGTATTTTTTCCCGGGGTGGATTTAGTAAGTACCTTCCTGGAGTGCCGGGGTCAACGCCCCCGGGCCCAGTCCTTGACCAGGTATCCCGGTGGATCAGAGCCTAATCAACCAGGCTGTTGCTGCTGGCCTCATGTAGTCCAACGCCCCAAAAACGTAAGAAAGGGAACACTGCAGCAGGCCTATTGACAGAGGCAGGTCCATATCACTCCCCAGCTTAGACCAATGACCGACCTACATGTCACTTCCATTAAGGAAGCTCCATGGTCCTGGACTAATACATCGGTCAAGAAAATTTACCTGATGTGACAAATGGTTTTAAAAACGACAAGTTGAAATTACCTATTTCTTCCCCCAAAACAAGATGCCTCATTGGCCTATTGTATGAAATTGTTTTATTTAGCTAAGAATAGTAATATTAGGACTCTGAGGGTTAAGGATAAGCTGGAAAAATACCTGGGGGAGAATGATCTGAAGTGGGCTTATGGACAAGTAGACATAAGAAAGAAGGAACACTGCAGCAGGCCTACGGCCCATGGGGGCTCCAAGTCCCCCCGGCTCAAGGCTAGTCAGGGCAGGTCACACCCACTTAAGGAAGGAGCCCGGGATCTGACCCATCAACACAAGATAGTGGTCCAACTCACACCCCCACACCCCCCTCATGTATTTATCTAACTATTTTAAAACACACAACGTCTTGCTTCTATGACGGTACTCGGAGTTTGTTCACTCATCGACAACTCTATTACCAAACCAATGCTTTCCTATATCCTTCCTGAATCTGAATTTTTCCAACTTAAAACCATTGCTGCGAGTCCTGTCAATACTTAGATATTTTTAGCAAGCTATTTACATCCCCTTTTATTTATTCCTGTTTTCCATTTATAAGAACATAAGAACATAAGAAAGAAGGAACACTGCAGCAGGCCTACTGGCCCATGCGAGGCAGGTCCAAGTCTCCCACCGGCTTGCCAATGCCCCACAGCCAGGTCAGGTTACATCCACTTAATGAAGGAGCACGGCATCTGACCTAGTAGCACAAACTAGTCGGTCCAACTCACACCCACCGCACCCACTCATATTTATCTAGCCTATTTTTAAAACTACAAACGCTTTAGCCTCTATAACTGTACTCGGAGTTTGTTCCACTCATCGACAACTCTATTACCAAACCAATGCTTTCCTATATCCTTCCTGAATCTGAATTTATCCAACTTAAAGCCATTGCTGGAGTCCTGTCAATACTAGATATTTTTAGCACGCTATTTACATCACCTTTATTTATTCCTGTTTTCCATTTATACACCTCAATCATATCCCCCCTAATTCTACGCCTTTCTAGAGGTGCAGATTCAGGGCCTCATCTATCCTCATAGGGAAGATTTCTGATACATGGAATCAACTTAGTCATCCTCCTTGTACGTTTTCCAGGCATTTATATCCATTCTGTAATACGGTGACCAAAACTGTCATTCTAGATGAGCCTAACCAAGGATATATAGAGTTGAAGAACAACCTGAGGACTCCTATTATTTATGCTTCTTGATATGAAGCCAAGGATTCTGTTCGTTTATTGCGAACACTTATGCACTGCTGTCTTGGTTTTAGATTACTGCTAACCAGAACTCCTAAATCCTTTTCGCAATCAGTAGTATTAAGATCTATATTATTTAGTTTATATGTGGCATGGTTATTGTCCTGTCCAATATTTAGAACTTTGCATTTATCTATATTAAACTGCATCTGCCACTTCTCCGACCACTGCATCAGTCTATTCAAATCTTCCTGGGTGCTCTAATGTCCTCATTTGAATGAATTGGACGGCCTATTTTGGTGTCATCGGCAAACTTGTTATGTCGCTATTTATTCCCCATCTATGTCGTTTATGTAGTTGAACAACAAGGGGCCCAATACTGACCCCTGTGGAACACCGCTGTGACACTTCCCCACTCTGATTCTCCCCATTTATGCAAACTCTCTGCTGCCATTTGTCAACCATGCCTCTATCCAGGAAAAAATTTCTCCTCCTATTCCGTGTGCCTTAATTTTCCTCAATAGTCTCTGATGTGGGACTCTATCAAAGCCTTACTGAAGTCCATATACACATCATATTCATTACCATGATCTACCCCTCAAATACCTTAGTGAAAAAGTTATTAAATTTGAAGGCAGGAACGCCTTTTGAAAAACCTTGCTGAGATTCATTGATTAATTTATGCTTTTCAAGATGGCTCAATTTTATTATTGATTCCATAAATTTTCCCACTATATAGGTTAGGCTTATTGGTTCTATAGTTCGAAGCTAAGGACCTGTCTCCTGCTTTGAAAATAGGTACTACATTTGCAATTTTCACTTATCTGGACCACAGTTTGCAGTGATATGTTGAAAAGATTAGCCATAGGTTTGCTAAGCTCCTTTACATTCCTTTAGAACCCTTGCATACAGTTCATCAGGCCTGGGGATTTGTTAGGTTTTAATTTATCTATTTGTCTAAGGACCATGTCACTTGTGACCCTAATCGTGATAGTTTCTATCGTCCTGTTCTACATAATTTATTATTTCTGGAAAATCGCTAGTATCTTCCTGTGTAAAACTGAGAGGAAGTAAGTGTTAATAATTCTACACATTTTCTTATCACTGACGGTGAGCTGACCTGAGTAACTTTTGAGTGGGCCTATCTTGTCCCTAATCACTTCTGTATACCTGAAAATCCTTTGGGTTAGTCTTCGATTTCTTGCAACTTTAACCTCATATTCTCTTTTTTGCTTTTCTTATTCCCTTTTTATTTCTATTTTTTATTTTATTTCTCTCCCCCTAATTCTACGCCTTTCTAAAAGTGCAATTCAAGGCCCTCAGTCTATCCTCATAGGCAAGATTTCTGATGTTAAGTAAAGGACACAAATGCAACTAGTGACATTTTTTGTGGCAACGTTTGCTCTCCAGGAGCTTTGTCAAAGATTTCTTGACAAAGCTCCTGGAGAAAAGGCACCTAAATGTCACATTGTCATTTTACCTTTACTAAATATTGTCGTAATTCTACCAATATTAAAACATTTCTGATAAATGGGATCAACTTTGTCATCCTCCTTTGCACGTTCTCCAGTGCATTTATATCCATTCTGTAATACGGTGACCAAAACTGTGCAGCATAATCTAAATGAGGCCTAACCAAAAATATATGAGTTGAAGAACAACCTGAGGACTTCTATTATTTATACTTCTTGATGTGAAGCCAAGGATTCTGTTCGCTTTATTGGGCACTTATGCACTGTTGTCTTGGTTTTAGATTACTGCTAACCAGAACTCCTAAATCCTTTTCGCAATCAGTAATATTAAGATCTACATTATTTAGTTTATATGTGGCATGGTTATTGTCCTGTCCAATATTTAGAACTTTGCATTTATCTATATTAAACTGCATCTCCACTTCTCCGACCACTGTATTTCTCCAGGATGCGACCCACACCAGTCGACTAAACCGCAGGTACCTATTTTACTGCTAGGTGAGCATGGATAGCAGGTATCTTGTGGCCGACTAACACCCAGGTACCCATTTTACCGATGGTTGAACATGGACAGCAGGTATCTTATAGAAACACGTCCTAATGTTTTCCAGCCGTACCGGGAATCGATCCCTGGACATAAGAACATAAGAATGGAGGAACACTGCAGAAGGGCCTACTGGCCCATACAAGGCAGGTCCTTATAAAAACCCCCACTACCTAAAAATTTACCCCACTGACACTAATCAAAAAAACCCCCCCTCATATTTTTTCCCAAAACTTTTTTTAAACCCCCGGCCCAGCCCATAAATGGAAGATTTTTCCCACGCATCTACAACCCAAAAACCAGAAAATTTTTTTTTTCTAAATCTAAATTTTTCAAATTTTAAAACCCCTTTTTTTGGTTCTTATTTGGTTGATATCCTCAGTATTTTTTTAAATCCCTTTTGTTTTTCCCCATCACCCCTTTTCCTGATGATTTTCCCCCCATTCTACGTCTCTCCGAGAGGGGGATTAACGTCTAAGTCTTCTTCGGGGAGTTTTTTATATTTAAATCATTTTGCATTCTTCTTTTAGTTCTCCAAGAACTATATCCATCCTGAGGGAGACCAAACGGGTTAATCCAAATGAGGTCTCATAGTGATGTTAATTTAAAATTTTTGGGGTTTCTTCATACTTTTGAAATAAACCTAGTAATCTGTTACCCTTTATTAAAAAAGGCACTGTTTTTTGGCTTTGATTTCGTCCAAACCCCCAAGTTTTTTTCACATTCATGATCAACTCCTTTTACCAGTTTATAAATTGAGTATTTTTTTAAACCCGACAGACCAATTTGTCCCCTTGAATTATCTGCCATTTTTGAAAAAAATTAAATTTTGAAATCCCCCGGGTTCACGGGTGAGCTGAGCGTAGATCGAGCTACGGACACTATGGATGCAGAGAACTGTGTTAAAAAGAAGGTGAAATACCGATAATTGATGAAAAAAACCCCGGTACATGAATGGTAGCAATTTATAACATGAAAAATTTAATGGGCAAACATCTGGGTATCTTTATTGAGACGTTTCGCCCCCCGGCCCCTTTTCTTTCCGGAGTTAAAGAGGAATCAGTTTTGATACGGCCCTTTTTTTACTCTATTTTGCACACTACCCCTCACATTATATCCTTTATTGATAAAGCCACTGAGGCGAAACCCCACAAATCCCCAGATGTGACATGTTTCGATTTCAAACCCCCGGGGTGTTTGGGTTTCCCAGGAGTCACCCGCTGGCCGGGAGTCACGAAAGGGTTCGTGTCAGCCATTTGACGTTGCGTCTTGAGCCCGGAAAAATACCAGTGTTAGTTCAGGCTTGTTTTTTCCTATCTTCCGAGTTAAGACTTCATCCACGGAATTGGTCCCCGCCTTGAAGCTTCGGAATGTTACCCAAAAGTTGGAGAAAACCCTTTTTTTTTTTTTTTTGGGGGGGGGGTTTTTACCCAATTTTCTGTAAGAACAAAAAGGCAAGACGAGACTAAAACTTCCCCCAGAATAGGAGAAGAAATGAGACGTTTCGGGGCCCGAAACGTTGAGTCGCCCAAAAAAGTCGTCATTCTTTTCTTGTGGGTTATCTGTTACTTAGGAAGAAAAAATAAGAAGAAATAAGAATGCATAAGAATTTTAAATGGATAGTCAGTAACTCACAAAGCCGGTCAACCTGCCCATTTTATTGAGGTCCCTGGGGCCCCTCACCAGGTTCTAATGCTGGGGGAAAAGGAACAGGACAAGGGCACACCCAAAGTCTTCATCCTATTCAAGTTTAACCTGTACTTGAGCAGAGGAAGGACCTACCCCTGAGTCAACAGCAGAGGACCGCCAGCAGAAAAAGCAGCAAAAGGCACTAGGCCACAGAGGCACTAAAACCGAGGGTCACTAGCAGCAGAACCCAGCCAGCAGAGGCCCAGTCTTTTTCGCAATGATACGATGTTTTTGCACAATCAAAGGGCAATACAGGGGTAGAGCGGGGACTTATATAAGTCTGTGAAGGGAAATTCACATGTGCAATATTGATCTTATTAAAATAAAGATGTTACATTTCCTAATTTTCATCTTGTCCAAGTATACCATGTATGTATATAATTTTTTTTCCCTTTCCAAAATATGTTTTGAATTTGTATTGATAAAGCAATGGAGGGCGAAACCACAATAAAGATACCCAGATTTTTTCACGTTCAATTTTCAAATGTATACCAAAAAAATATATATATATATGTCGTGCCGATTAGGTAAAAAATTCATTTTGGGGTTAAATACAACGTCACCCCCACATAAGACAAGTGAAATTTGTGTATGCAATAATTTACAAAATCATTCCCGAACATAAGAAAAAATATATTTTATTGTGTTTTTTTATTATTAAATTTAGTTTAAAGTATCTAAAAAATATTTAGTTGTAGGGGTAAAATTTAAAATTTCGCAAAATTTTAGGTTTTCAAAGTTTCTTTTTGGTACAAAAATTTTAAATTTACAAAATAAATGAAAAAATATATCTTAAACGTATAAGAGAAAATTTTGTGTGTCTTCACTAGTGTTCACTAGTGTGCCTTCTCTAGTGTGTCTTCCTAGTGTGCTTCATATGTGTCTTCACTAGAGTGCCTTCTCTAGTGTGTCTTCCTAGTGGTCTTCACTAGTGTTTCGTTCTTCACTAGTGTGTCTTCACTAGTGGCTTCTTCACTAGTGTGCCTCTCTCACTAGTGTGTCTTCACTAGTGTGCTCTTCCTAGTTGTCTTCACTAGTGTCTTCACTAGTGTGTCTTCACTAGTGTGTCTTACTAGTGTGTCTTCACTAGTGTTTCACTAGTTGTCTTCACTAGTGTGTCTTCACTAGTTGTCTTCACTAGTGTGTCTTCACTATTGCTCTAGTGTGTTCACTAGTGTGCCTTCACTAGTGTGTCTTCACTAGTGTGTCTTCACTAGTGTGTCTTCACTAGAGTGCTTCACTAGTGTGTCTTCTAGTGTGTCTTCACTAGTTGTCTTCACTAGGTGTCTTCACTAGTGTGTCTTCACTAGTGGTCTTCACTAGGTAGTGTCTTCACTAGTGTGTCTTCACTAGTGTCTTCACTAGTGTGTCTTCACTAGTCTAGTCTTCACTAGTGTGTCTTCACTAGTGTGTCTTCACTAGTGTGTCTTCACTAGTGTCTTCACTAGTCTGTCTTCACTAGTGTGTCTTCACTAGTGTGTCTTCACTAGTGTGTCTTCACTAGTGTGTCTTCACTAGTGTTCTTCACTAGTGTGTCTTCACTAGTGTGTCTTCACTAGTGTGTCTTCACTAGTGTGTCTTCACTAGTGTGTCTTCTCTAGTGTGTCTTCACTAGTGTGTCTTCACTAGAGTGCCTTCTCTAGTGTGTCTTCTCTAGTGCATCTTCACTAGTGTCTTCACTAGTGTGTCTTCACTAGTGTGTCTTCACTAGTGTGTCTTCACTAGTGTGTCTTCTAGTGTGTCTTCACTAGTGTGTCTTACTAGTGTCTTCATAGTGTCTTCACTAGTGTGTCTTCACTAGTGTGCTTCCTAGCTTTCAGTTCTACTAGTGCCTCTGTCTCTAGTGTGTCTTCACTATGTGTCTTCACTAGTGCTGTCTTCTAGTGTCTTCTCTAGTGGTCTTCACTAGTGTGCTTCACTAGTTGTCTTTCCTAGTGTGCTTCACTAGTCTGTCTTCACTAGTGTGTCTTCACTAGTGTGTCTTCACTAGTGTGTCTTCACTAGTCTGTCTTCACTAGTGTGTCTTCACTAGTGTGTCTTCACTAGTTGTCTTCACTAGTGTGTCTTCACTAGTGTGTCTTCACTAGTCTGTCTTCACTATGTGTCTTCACTAGTGTGTCTTCACTAGTGTGTCTTCACTAGTGTGTCTTCACTAGTGTGTCTCACTAGTGTCTTCACTAGTGTGTCTTCACTAGTGTGTCTTCACTAGTGTGTCTTCACTATGTGTCTTCACTAGTGTCTTCTGTCCACTAGTGTGTCTTCACTTAGTGTTCTTCACTATGTGTCTTCACTAGTGTGTCTTCACTGAGTGTGTCTTCACTAGTGTGTCTTCACTAGTGTGTCTTCACTAGTTGTCTTCACTAGTGTGTCTTCACTAGTTGTCAGTGTGCCACTAGTGTGTCTTCACTAGTGTGTCTTCACTAGTGTGTCTTCACTAGTGCTTCTAGTGTGCTTCCTAGTGTGTCTTCACTAGTAGTGCTTCACTAGTGTGTCTTCACTAGTGTGTCTTCACTAGTGTGTCTTCACTAGTGTGCCTTCACTAGTGTCTTCACTAGTGTGTCTTCCTAGTTGTCTTCACTAGTGTGCTTCACTAGTGGTCTTCACTAGTGTGTCTTCACTAGTGTGTCTTCACTAGTGTCTTCACTAGTTGTCTTCACTAGTGTTCTTCACTAGTGTGTCTTCACTAGTGTGTCTTCACTAGTGTGTCTTCACTAGTGTGTCTTCACTAGTGTGTCTTCACTAGTGTGTCTTCACTAGTGTGTCTTCACTAGTGTGTCTTCACTACTGTGTCTTCACTAGTGTGTCTTCACTAGTGTGTCTTCACTAGTGTGTCTTCACTAGTGTCTTCACTAGTGTGTCTTCACTAGTGTGTCTTCACTAGTGTGTCTTCACTAGTGTGTCTTCACTACTGTGTCTTCACTAGTGTGTCTTCACTAGTGTGTCTTCACTAGTGTGTCTTTGTCGTGTCAGTACCATATATACACTTGTGTAGTGTATGAGTATCTTTCTAGCTTTACATAGCCGGTCCCTTTTGCATGTGACGTCAGAGGCTGTGCGCATGTGTATGCCCACGTAGAGGCATCGGCCTCACTACGCGATAGACCTACAAGCAGACAGGAGGTGCGGGGTTACTATTCCTCTCTCACTTAATATAGCTACACCACCACCCATCCGTGAGTTTACTTCATATCCTTAGTTATATCTCTCGTTACCCACACAACATTAATAGACAACTACTAAAGCGTAACACAAAGCCTACCCTTGACCATGACCTTGAGCATATAAGGCGCAGGATGATTTTTCAAGACTTTGTGGGAAAAGCGCGCCTAATATGCCCGAAAAATACGATACATTAAAAACATTGTTGGAGGAAGAACTGATGCTTGCTCCACCCCACTGATGAAAGTCTCACCACCCACTGATGAAAGTCTCACCACCCACTGATGAAAATCTCACCAACCACTGATAAAAGTCTCATCACCCACTGATGAAAGTCTCACCACCCACTGATGAAAGTCTCACCACCCACTGATGAAAGTCTCACCACCCACTGATGAAAGTCTCACCACCCACTGAAGAAAGTCTCACCACCTACTGATGAAAGTCTCACCACCCACTGATGAAAGTCTCACCACCTACTGATGAAAGTCTCACCACCCACTGATGAAAGTCTCACCACCCACTGATGAAAGTCTCACACCCACTGATGAAAGTCTCACCACCACTGATGAAAGTCTCACCACCTACTGAAGAAAGTCTCACCACATACTGATGAAAGTCTCACCACCCACTGATGAAAGTCTCACCACCCACTGATGAAAGTCTCACCACCCACTGATGAAAGTCTCACCACCTACTGATGAAAGTCTCACCACCCACTGATGAAAGTCTCACCACCCACTGATGAAAGTCTCACCACCCACTGATGAAAGTCTCACCACCCACTGATGAAAGTCTCACCACCCACTGATGAAAGTCTCACCACCCACTGATGAAAGTCTCACCACCCACTGATGAAAGTCTCACCACCCACTG
Organism: Cherax destructor; assembly: GCA_009830355.1. NCBI lineage: Eukaryota > Metazoa > Arthropoda > Malacostraca > Decapoda > Parastacidae > Cherax > Cherax destructor. Next base: position 2,730 of record WNWK01052139.1, on the reverse strand, counting down.
ATGAAAGTCTCACCACCAACTGATGAAAGTCTCACCACCTACTGATGAAAGTCTCACCACCCACTGATGAAAGTCTCACCACCCACTGATGAAAGTCTCACCACCCACTGATGAAAGTCTCACCACCCACTGATGAAAGTCTCACCACCTACTGATGAAAGTCTCACCACCCACTGATGAAAGTCTCACCACCCACTGATGAAAGTCTCACCACCCACTGATGAAAGTCTCACCACCCACTGATGAAAGTCTCACCACCCACTGATGAAAGTCTCACCACCCACTGATGAAAGTCTCACCACCTACTGATGAAAGTCTCACCACCACTGATGAAAGTCTCACCACCCACTGATGAAAGTCTCACCACCCACTGATGAAAGTCTCACCACCCACTGATGAAAGTCTCACCACCCACTGATGAAAGTCTCACCACCCACTGATGAAAGTCTCACCACCCACTGATGAAAGTCTCACCACCCACTGATGAAAGTCTCACCACCCACTGATGAAAGTCTCACCACCCACTGATGAAAGTCTCACCACCCACTGATGAAAGTCTCACCACCCACTGATGAAAGTCTCACCCCACTGATGAAGCACACATGATGAAGTCTCACCACCCACTGATGAAAGTCTCACCACCCACTGATGAAAGTCTCACCACCCACTGATGAAAGTCTCACCACCTACTGATGAAAGTCTCACCACCCACTGATGAAAGTCTCACCACCCACTGATGAAAGTATCACCACCCACTGATGAAAGTACTCACCACCCACTGATGAAAGTCTCACCACCACTGATGAAAGTCTCACCACCCACTGATGAAAGTCTCACTACCACTGATGAAAGTCTCACCACCCATGATGAAAGTCTCACCACCTACTGATGAAAGTCTCACCACCTACTGATGAAAGTCTCACCACCCACTGATGAAAGTCTCACCACCCACTGATGAAAGTCTCACCACCCACTGATGAAAGTCTCACCACCCACTGATGAAAGTCTCACCACCTACTGATGAAAGTCTCACCATCTACTGATGAAAGTCTCACCACATACTGATGAAAGTCTCACCACCCACTGATGAAAGTCTCACCACCCACTGATGAAAGTCTCACCACCCACTGATGAAAGTCTCACCACCCACTGATGAAAGTCTCACCACCCACTGATGAAAGTCTCACCACCCACTGATGAAAGTCTCACCACCCACTGATGAAAGTCTCACCACCTACTGATGAAAGTCTCACCACCTACTGATAAAAGTCTCACCACCCACTGATGAAAGTCTCACCACCCACTGATGAAAGTCTCACCACCTACTGATGAAAGTCTCACCACCTACTGATGAAAGTCTCACCACCTTCTGATGAAAGTCTCACCCCACTGATGAAAGTCTCACCACCCACTGATGAAAGTCTCACCACCCACTGATGAAAGTCTCACCACCCACGATGAAAGTCTCACCACCACTGATGAAAGTCTCACCACCCACTGATGAAAGTCTCACCACCCACTGATGAAAGTCTCACCACCCACTGATGAAAGTCTCACCACCCACTGATGAAAGTCTCACCACCCACTGATGAAGTCTCACCACCCACTGATGAAAGTCTCACCACCCACTGATGAAAGTCTCACCACCCACTGATGAAAGTCTCACCACCCACTGATGAAAGTCTCACCACCCACTGATGAAAGTCTCAACACCCACTGATGAAAGTCTCACCACCCACTGATGAAAGTCTCACCACCCACTGATGAAAGTCTCACCACCCACAGATGAAAGTCTCACCACCCACTGATGAAAGTCTCACCACCCACTGATGAAAGTCTCACCACCCACTGATGAAAGTCTCACCAACCACTGATGAAAGTCTCACCACCAGTGTCCCCTGAAGGGGTTGCTGGTGAGGGGTTCTTTGATCTAGGGAATTGGAACTGTGCTCTGGTAACCTAAATTGAGCCTGAATGCCTTAACCCCTCCCCCCACAGGCACTGTATAATCCATATGGAAAAAAAACATAGCACGGGTTCGAACCCCACCTGTGGTATGGTTTGTTTGCAATAGTGTCATTACGATTTCGTGAGTCACGGGTGGGGTTCGAACCTGCGGTCGAACCCGTGAGTCAAAATCCCTACGGATTTAGCGCTCCCCCATAATCTTGTCCACTGTAATAATTTGCCTTTTATTCCTCCAATACTTTGCCACTTTCAAAGAAATCTTCCATTGGCTAAACTCTATCGAAATCTTTCCTAGTCAAGATAGAAGCAGTCCGTCCATCCAGTGCTTTCTTAAACAATTTTCCGTGGTTTGTAACTTAATATATTTGATACACATGAATATGCATACAGAGAACCAGGAGGGTTTCAGATCTCCGAGTCTTCCATCTTCTGTTCTCTTAATATTATTTTCTAATATTTATACTACACCTGTTAACGAGAGAGAGGCGTAGAGTTTAAACAGGTTTCCATCTTCCTCTGTCTCCCCTACATGTTCTCTTCTTCATCCCCTTCCCATTCTCTCCCTTCCCCCCTCCCTCCCCTCTCTGCTCTCCCTCTTAACCCTCCCATCTCTTCGCTTCACCCTTCCGCCTCTCCTCTTCTCTTGCCCCTCCTCTCCCTTCTCCTCTCTCTCGTTCCCCTCTTTCCCTTTCCCCTCTCTCCCCTTCCCGCTCTCTCCCTTCCCCTCTCTCCATTCCCCCTCTCTCCCTTCCTGCTCTCTCC
>WNWK01052138.1:0-12269 GCA_009830355.1 Cherax destructor | reverse complement strand
GGAGTGGGGAATTTTGGGGATCACCGTAACGGTTTGGTGGAAACGTCCTTTTTGTTGGTATTTTTTTGTTGGTGAGGTATGATTTTAGGTGGTTGATGGGTCCCCCCTTATCCATAGTGTCCCTTTTTTGGAGCAAAATCATGGTCGACTGTATCAAAAGTTTTGGGAGATCAATGAAGTTTCCCCAGTGGGACTTCAGTTCAGGAGAACAGGTAAGGACCCACTGGGGACGAGGGGAAGTGGGGACAGAAAAATGGGCCGGGGAGGAAGAACTGCAGTAAAAGGGTAAAAAAAGTGGAAAAACCCCAAACCCGTTTGTGGGGTAAACCCCAGCACTGAGCGTTAGCACACAAACTTATTAATAAATAAAACTTATTTTTTGGATCAACACTACTATGGATTATGTGAGAAATTACCTGCATGAGGTTTAGAGGGTTTTACCTGAATTATTACGTGCAAGTAATTTGGGCGAGGTAAGTTTAGTTTAATATCTTTATTATGCACCCCATACCCATCCTGTGGGCGGTAGTCAAAAGATTACAGAGGTACATAATTGGTCCAGAAACTGGACTCCAAAGTTTTGATAGCTGAACAAGTTACAGTGGTAATGAACTAGATCTGGTCACAATTATGACCAAGTTTCAAAGGTAATGAGCTCCAGGTAGAGCTGGTCACACTCATGACAAGTTACAAACTAGAGCTGGTCACAATCATGACAAGTTGCTAAGGTAATGAGCTCCAGGTAGAACTGGTCACAATCATGACAGTTACAAAGGTAATGAATCATAAACACGTCCATACATGGTTACAATCATGAACAAATTACAGAGTAATGAGTAATATTCTAGGGAATGCATCCATTGCCCCAGCAACAGATGTTGCAAAGTGCCTGTCCCTCTTCGGCAGGACAGCCAGGCAGCCATTGCAAACAGCAGCAGGTTGCGCCAGGATCTGCTGCTTGCAGGAGCACCATCGCTAGCAGCCCGAGAGAGAGCTGCCCTGGGGACGTGTCAACGTCCTGGTGGACGCCAGTTTGATTGCAGATCCCAGGCCCTCTCTGTCTGCTGGGAGGGGCTGTTGGTTGTTCTCACCTGGAGCCCTCCGGGTGCCCAGACATCCACCATGCGCACGGATGTTGAAGCTTGATGAACTGAGTGCACACTGCCAGTGGCACACTTACCTGACAGCTGCCTCGCGGTCGAACTCCACGGCGCTGTCCATGCAGTGGAAGTTCCTGTGAGCCCGGCACACCCTGTGCCATCCCTAACATCGTGAGCTGGGAGGGGAAAAGTACCCTCTACAGTTCGGGTGGCGCTGGGAGTTGGGTGGGTGGGTGAGGCGGGGGAGTTGAATTGTGGAGGAGCAGGGGTGAGGGGGTTATGAGAGGGTCACGGGGCAAGCCCGGGGAAGGAGGGTGAGGGGCACTTCCCTACACACTGATTGTACAGTTGAACACACTGTCCTGGCTACAACAAACACAACATTTATTTGTTTCCCATGCACATCTTGAAAGATATGGGCATGTGGCTTCCCCAAAAACCAGTGTTCCCTTCATCTTCACCTGCACACCCCGCCCCCTCCCCCCGGCGGCGGCGTGGGGGAGGGTGAGGGAGAAATCGTGGGGTGCTGGCAGGACTGACACGGCACTCAAGCACTTATGTGGACTGGCAAAATCCCCCTCTAGAATATAAGCAAATAGAGGCGAATGGCTGAGTTCCAAATCGGGGAAGAGGGGGAGGAGGCAGGCGAGAGAGGTAGGCCTTCTGGACCCACTTCAAACCAACATTTTGTGTTTCACTAGGTAGATCACTAGTCACAGCTCACACATAAGAGTTCCAGCAACAATACAGCTGCGATCCAACGATTTGAGTTGCATGATGAGTTATCAGTCGGGTGAAATAAGCAGTCCTGAGATAGAAGGCCTAGGACCTCACTCACACACACATCCTCTTCCATCAGACACTCAGCCCGCACTGGGCGAGGTAAGTGGGACTTACACAGTAGGTCGCAGAATTGTCGCTCTTTCAATGCCCACTACATCACCCCTCTCACAAAAAGCTAGACCTAATATTATATTAATAATTATAAAATTAAACATTAATATCAATGATGGTAAAGGCCGGGTCACCATCTGACAAAGTCCCGGGCCAGGAGAGTACTGCCGAATCAACAAGAAGAAGAAAAAATAGATGGACCAGAGGCCTAGCTCCTCCCTATGAGCCCTGTGAGGGCGGGGAATGGGGCTAGGCTTGGGGACAGTTGGTCCCAGAAAATGAGGAGGTACTTGTACCTCCTTCCATGGGAGACATAGGTCTTTGACACTTCCACGACAGGGAGCCAAGGCGGGTCACCATCTGGAAAAGACCCGGGCCGGGAGAGTACCGGCAAATCAAGATGTAGATGGATTACACCACAATGCCTGCCTAACATAGAATCCTACACTGGCCAGCAAGAAATCTAAATAAAAGGACTAATGGTGCACTTCCCTGTTTGAGTGATGATGTAGTCTTATTATCTTTCATCATCCACACATAATTCTGGAGGTCCAGTGACAGCTTGTCAAAAAATAGAATGGGGGGACTGCATGACTGCAAGCCTCATAGAACAGCATAATACGCATTATTAATGTAATAATTTTTAAAATTAAACTAAATTTAATAGTGATAAGCGTTCACATATATGTACCCGTAGAGGTCATCACAGTCCTGCTCGTGACTAGCTGAGGTGATGATGTTACAACTATTTGAAAATAAAATCCGAGCATCGAATTTTTGTCGCAAAATGATTTATAACTTTTTCATTAAAATCTTTCATTTCTGTTATCATGTTTTCAATCGATATCATTGCTAGAGCAGTCAATCTTTCATTTGCCATTGTACTGCGCAAAAAAGTTTTGATTCTTTTCAATGATGAAAAACATGCCTCAAGTTAGTCAAGCCACATTTTGTCCATGAAGAGTCTCCACCAAATAGTAAGCATGGAAAACAGAATAAAGCGTTTTTTTCGTCACAGCCACAAAGCCATTCACTTTTCTGGTAAACACTGATGCTAAACTGGCATATTCTTTGCTCCTGCTTGTACTTTTTTGTAGAATGGATAAAACTGGTGTATGTGGTCCTTTTTCTTTTATCTTTACTTTTTTCACTTAAAATCAACTGCATAAAGTTAATACTTTGTAAATATTTAACTGAGTTTACTTTAGTTTCCATTGCCATCGTTTATCAAATGGTAATTAAATTTAATGCTATTGAAAAGAATTTAAACAGCCACCATCACCAATACTGGCCACGCATTACAACGCGCATACTCACAATGTAAACAGACTGATTACAACTGGGTGTGTGCTGCATCGAATGCAGCTCCTCACTGCCAGATATAACGCCAGTAATACCTATACTATCATACCGCATCAAACTTCTATTTTTAATAATTTTTTATCTCGTTTCAACCAAAAAAAAAAAAAATTCGCTTATAAATACTACTGTAGAAACTTGTTTGGTTTGGCCTCTTGTAAGTTGCACTCTGGGCAAGAACTGTTGACACCGACACTCTGAGACACTTCTCTCAGACTTACAAGTGGCTATGGTACAAATTTCTAGCTGATTGCAGTAAGGGGAACCCCACACTGCCTACACAATACTAGAAGGGAGATTACTTACTTGGAAAAAAGGGTGAGTATGTGTCCTGGTCTTCCTTATATATAACCCCTCCTAACACCATGTGCAGTGAAGAAACTTTGTCTGCAAAAGATGGTGTAATTAGTGTCCTGTCTGCACCTCAGAGTTCCCTGGTTCCTTGGGAAGCCCTTGAGCAATATACAGTAAGTAACACTAGCTTCCAGACTTGAACTTAAGAGACGACGCTGGTACATACCAACACATAGTCGTCCGTCCGCCTAAGACCCACAGATAACTCACTAACGTTTCCCCCAGAAAACTGGCCAGATACTGAGAGAAAGAAAGCCTAGTCTTACTGTGACAGGGTCTGGATGGAGGCAGATGTCCACGGTACTTCGGGATCTCCTCCAGGGCCCCAGGACAGATGTTGGGTCACGTTGGGGGTGCTGCCTAATCTCAGCACGTCTTGTTCGTGTGGAGTCTGGTCTGGGAAGGAGGAACTGGGGCTCTTTCCCGCCTAGATTCAAGTGTAGAGCTGCCAGTTCTCGTTAGCTAACATAATCCAATGCCTGTCTATTCAGGCCTATAACTACCTATATTAGGGTGCTAGAGTTACACTATTAATTCCTATCGTTGCCTTAATAATCCTACTATTAGTCTCTAGCTGTACAAACTTGCCTAGGTGTTCCTAGGTGAATAAATCTATCAATTAAATATATACACAATAGTCACCGACATCAGCTGGAGTGTGCGTATGTTTTGTTGGGTGTGTGGGTTTATAAACTCCGAGGGCCGATCCACGGTGTGTAAGGCTCCTGACGGTCCCTTACCCTGTGGAACTTTTAGTGACTAAAAAAGTTTCCACAACTACATTGAAAACGACATACAAAAGATTTTTCCTGTAATATATTTGTCATTTACAAATCATTTTAGCGTAAGGTTCATGAAGTCCTACGTCTGGCAGTGAGCATCTGGGGGGACTGCAGCTCTGCAGCTCCTATGGACGAGCCGTCACTGTGGATGTCCCTCAAATTTCCTGTCCCAGTTCTTCAACGGAGGACATTAATATGGGTTCCTATTACAAATTCAGGCTGAAACACCCCAATTTGGCCTTGATGACATGAGATTATTAGCTGAATTTTCCACAACAACCAGTGTTCGCAAATTACAAATGGCGTTCTGCGGCCGCTGCACACCCTCCTTCACACAAAATTTATCGAAGGGTCAAATCAGCATGATTTCAATACACACTTATTATATTATTCAAATTTACACATGTGCCATTGAATCTAGATAACTCTGAAATACCTTCAAACTCACACTAAAGGGTAACTATGATTGTGCTGCCATCTGCTCATACTAGATATCGCATGAAAAAAACATATGTCTAAACATCAAACTATATGTAACTTAATTATTATGCAGAACGGGCTCATGACTTTTTACTACTGATATCGAAACATGAACCCTATTTAGCAAAGTTGCTTGTATACTGAGATACCTAAATTATAAGCCTGCAGGGTCGTGACCAGTTTCACACCTGAGATCGAGAGCCCTTATAACAGTTTTACTGCTGTTGGCCACACACAACCCGATGTACGAACTACAGCCCGACTGGTCAGGTACTGACTTTAGGTGCCTGTCCAGTGCCTTCTTGAAAACAGCCAGGGGTCTATTGGTAATCTTCCCTTATGTATGACGGGAGGAAGTTGAACAGTCTTGGGCGACTGACACTTATTGTGTTGTCTCTTGTCGTGCTAGTGGCGCCCTTGTTTTTCATTGGGGGGATGTTGCATCGTCTGCCGAGTCTTTTGCTTTCATAGGGAGTGATTTTCGTGTGCAAGTTTGGTACTAATCTCTCTAGGATTTTTCAAGTGTATATAATCATGTATCTCTCCCACCTGCGTTCTAGGGAGTACAGGTTGAGGAACTTCAAGCGTTCCCAGTAATTGAGGTGGTTTATCGCAGTTATGTGTGCCGTGAAGGCTCTCTGTACATTTTCTAGGTTAGCAATTTCACCTGCCTTGAAAGGTGCTGTTAGAGTGCAGCAATATTCCAGCCTAGATAGAACAAGCATCCCTAGTTTTGAAGGTTATCATTATCCATCCTGTCATTTTTCTAGCAGATGCGATTGATACAATGTTGTGGTCTTTGAAAGTGAGATCCTCTGACATGATCACTCCTACGTCTTTTACATTAGTTTTTCTCTCTATTGTGTAGTTGGAATTTGTTTTATACTCCGATGTAGTTTCAATTTCCTCGCGTTTTCCATATCGGAGTAGTTTCAATTTCTCATTATTGAACTTCATATTGTTTTCTGCAGCCCATTTAAAGATTTGGTTGATGTCTGCCTGGAGTCTTGCAGTGTCTTCAATGGAGGGCACTGTCATGCAAATTCGGGTGTCACCTGCAAAGGAAGACACGGTGTTGTGGCTTACATCCCAGTCTATGTGAGATATGAGGATGAGGAACAGGATGGGAGCGAGTACTGTGCCATGTGGAACAGAGCTTTTCACAGTAGCCGCCTCAGACTTTACTCTGTTTACTACTACTCCTTATGTTCTATTTGTTAGGAAATTATAGATCCATCTACCAACTTTTCCTGTTATTCCTTTATCACGCATTTTGTGCGCTATTACAATATATATCTCAATGTGTTGAATATAAAAAACAAAACTTACTAGGATGTACGTAAGTGTTCAATAGGTTGTAGAAAAATTTTCACTGATAAGATTAGATATTATGTCTTCAAATTTCTAATTTTTTTTTTTTTTTGGTCCGAATCTGCGGGCTCTGAGGCAAGTTGCTCGAAATCTACTGCCTTCTTTAAGTCCCCCTCCCCCGGCATGTGCATTAATAAGGACATTGTTGCCTGTATTGGACCAAAACGAGTAATCATACCTTGCTAATAACATAAGGCAATATAAACAATTCTAAACCACATACATGTTCTACACTGTAATATTTTTGTGACGATTCATATTTGCATAAATAACTCATTATGATTGTAACCAGATATAAACATGTAAATATTTCATTACGAATGTAAATATTAGCTATCAAAACTTGGGGGGCCCCTGTCTCTGAGCCCATTATATATCTCTCTAATCTTTTGACTACCCCTTCCCTCAGGGTGTGTATAGGGTGCATAATAAAGATGTTAAACTAAACAAAATTAACCGAGAATGAATTACATGATCATTAAAAAAAGAAATAAACTGAATATTACAGTTACGTGAATATTAATGTAACATGAAATCACATTCCCCCTTTTCTGTGGCTTCATTCATGATGTACATTTTAGTTCTTCTCCTAGACTGGCTTGTAATGAGACTGGTCTTGACATGGTTAGACAGCCCATTCCACTCTTTTTATTGATGTTTAGTAGGTGTTTGAGGCCTGACCACTTATTGTAGGCACCACAAACTTATGTTCACTCTCCCCTAGTACTATACTGGCTTTGGTTCACCTTGACAAAATTTGCAATAAGATATTCAGGACATTAAGTATGAGTAACGAAGGATTACTGATGGGAGAGGTTATACTGTAGGCCGTAAAAAAATTGTGAAGTGCTGCACTCGAGTGGTTCAATCAGAACAACGGGCTATAAATTGCGAGTCAAATGCATTACAGAGTTGTACTAGGGATGATACTGCTGCCTTGATACGCATTTGTAAAATATACTTGCCTGGGAACTCAGGTGAGATTCGATAGCCCATTTACATGTTAATAAGACACATATGTAACACTAGTTTTTTGGGGAACGATTTATTCATGAATCCATTGGATTACTGAAATTCTACGTAAATTGAACATTGTTAATAAAATGTTCTAGTGTTTATGTTTTATTTACATACTGCAGGTATGCATATACGTACCAAGGTCCCTTAATCTATCCCATCTACAATCGGAATAAAGTTTGGTATCATTTTTTTTATAAATTGCTGGCTGATAGCGCCCAGGAGGTACTACATGTTCAAATTTCTGCATTGTATTTTGTTTTCACGGGGCAGATTTATTTTACAGAACAGTAGTAGATGAAATGACAAAATTATACATTTAAGACATCTTTATTGAAGGATGTTTTATGAAGACAACCTAAAGGTATAATCCAGGCAAATGTATGAACTTGTGTCCTTTCATCCATATTGTCTGTATCAATATACTACCTTCTATCCACAGAACAGTAAAGTACGAGAGAGAATGCAGGACTGAAGATACAGGCGTGGCGAAACGTTTCCTCATTAAAATATCCTAATACTGCGCATGTGTTGGTATTATTTATTATGGGAACCTTGGTCTTGGTCATGTCTGGTTACTGGTTGTAAGGGACCAATACCTTTCATGTTAGAAGCTATCAGCTTTTCCTCTCTGCGTCATTGTAATGAAAGCATCTGCCTAACTAGGTATATTTGATATCAATGACTGCTGCAACCTCTTGTTTGCAGAGCTAATATTTATATGAACTTAATATTTTATCGAGATATATGATTTTATCTATATTGAAAAGCTTACGCTAGATGTAAGCAATTATCTGGTTACAAAATTAGTGAGTTCAATAAGAAGTAAATGACTAGTGTTAGCAAAGGCTGGGAGTAGATTGGATCAAGAGGGCCCATGTTGCCAGGATTACTAACTAGCATACCTTGCACGGCTACAGGAAGAAACATTCATACAAACAAAAACGGTACTTTATCTCACATAAAAACGAAATATTAATGTCAAGTAGTATATAACAGACGTATAATAAAAGGCTGAGGTTGAGGATTGCAGTTCGTGGGAGGTGCGACAGTGGCTGGGTCATGCAGGGCCCTGGGTGCGACGATTCCTAGCACGACTGGATTAAATCACCACTCACAAACAAGATGAAACATTCTTCCAAACAAGAATGAAACATTTCTCCAAACAAGAAAGAAACATTCTTATAAGAACTAAATTCTAATCCCCATGAAGAGTGTATAACAATTGAATGTAAAATGAGCTAGAGAATTGACGAAGACTGCAGCCCGAGAGGCGCTGTTTATCTGTTTATTTATGCTTAGAGTTTACTTTAATCCCTAATTTTAGACATGAAAGTATTCCTAACAGGTAGCTAACAAATTTCATGCAATCTTAATAAGCCATGTGTAGTTGATTGTTTTTTTCAAGAAAATTAAGGTACGGAGGGAGGGAGGTAGTGTGGTGGTTGTTGAGGGGTGCGACAGAGGGCGTCACTGCTGTGTTTATATCCTGCATTATTGTTGATGTTGAAAGTCCTCGGGATCCCTCACGCTTCCACTCAATATCTCTTTATAAGGTGTGTCTTCTGCGCCTCTCAAGCCTACTTTGCTACTATATTAGGTGGAAACAGGTGTCTCTTCACTCTGTGGCAATATATGTTCATGTTTATTGAGCGTTTATTGCTGCTTTTTGTCATTGTTTGCCCTGCAGTCCAAGATGAACTCAAGTTGTAACCTTGAAGTCCATTTTGAAGTTATTTCATCATGAGGTAATTATTAACATTTCATTTATTGTAAATGCTAAGAGAATCCAATTTTATTATGTCGTGATTTCCAAAAAAAATAAGTTGCCGCAATGCAATTGTGTAGCAACCTTCGAGGTGGGTGCCTTAGTGCTGGTGAAGGGCTTTTAAGTAAGTGGATCTACCCTCTTCTTCCTTGGATCAGATCCGATTACTTCCCATGCCCCAGTTTATATATGACCCTTATGGGCTCAGCATGTTTTATAATTATAATACTGCACTATTTTCTAATAAGATAGCTATAGTATAAAAATGTTTTTTTTTTTCCAGCGGTTTCAGAACCTGACTGTTTCAAGTTTTGTATTTACTCTTTAGAAGTAGGCAGGAGTATGAAGCAGAACAATGTAGGGTTAAATAATTACACTATGTATGATAATTGTACTTATGTGTACCTGTACCTAAATTACTTACATACATGGACTGGGGATAACTCTCAGGCTCAGGTAAAACTGGCATAATTCATTCCACTTGCTGCCAATGTTCACCTAACAGAAGCTAAGCAGGTACCTGGGTGTTAGGTGGCTTGTGAGTCACATCCTGGGAAGAGACTTAAAGAATCCTAATGGAAATCAGAGATAAGTCCCCAATGATGTACTGACTTTACTGGTTTATCTGGGTTACTAACCCTCCAGGTTAATAATCTGAAAAATCTTCTGTTTAGCTCTAACAGTGTGCAAAATTTTCCACTTAGAATTTTAATTCAAAGATTGTCCACAATGGCAGTTCTTTGTTCATATATAGGCTTCATGACACTATCCTCATCATTGTGGCTAGAGATATAAGCAGGAGTTTGGGAGACATCTACTCAAGGGAGGATTCTTGATGCTGGTGAGGGACTCTTGAACCAAGAAATTGGACCTATCCTGCCCTTCCTTGGATCAAACCTGATTGCCTCCCAATCTACCAGATGTTGTATGACCCCTGTGGCTTTAGTACTGCTCCCCTGAATGTAATAATAAACTGGGTCACATTCACATACTTAATGCTAAGTAAACTTTGGCAAGACTGTAGTTTGTGTACAAGGATAATTACCAAGTTTTTCGTTTCCACTTTTATTCCAAATACAGTGGTACCTCGAGTAACGATATTTTTTCGTTCGAGAATGCTGTTCAAGTGCCATTACCAAACGAATTTATCCCCATAAGGAATAATGTAAAATAGACTAGTCCTTTTACACCCCCAAAAATATACTTACAAAAGCATTTAAAAAAATAAACTTACATAAAAGGGCGATTTTGGGGACCATCATAACTCGAGGTACCACTGTACCTTCTACTGTATCATTTGATGATGACTTCAGCATTTTGGGGCAACTGAGTCTTTCTCATAGAAACCTACTCCTCCCTGTAACTTGTTTACTCATCATACAAATATCTTGGGATATAAACTTCACTGTAGGTGTCTGCAAGAGTTCCAAACGGAATATTAGGATCAGGGTGGCTGAGACAGTAGAGTGTCGGATAGTCAATTTATGGACAGTGGTTCGAGCCCCATGTCCATCTTTCTGCTTATTCATTAGGATCAGGGTTTAAAATATTCACACTGAAGTAGAAACTTTGAAATGTTGAAGAGGACTTGTGCTGTCTGTGACGTAGCAGGCATTGTCAGCAGTACAGCCTCTCCTCACTTAATGATGGAGTTCCGTTCCTAAGACCACGTCATTAAACGAATTCGTCACTATAATGGTAGTGAGTTTGTGTCGACCATCTTTGATATTGTTTTGCTATCACCTTTGCACCATTTATAACATTTCTGGTATATTTTTAAATGTTTATACAGTAGTGTACTGTATATTGAAATAAACAGAATAGAGGAAATCAGCTCTAATATACATTATTTAGGTATGAATACTGGTTAGAAAGCCGTCTTAAGTCTGAGGCATCAGTAAATGAGTGCGTCGCTAAGTGAGGAGAGGCTGTACTTTGGATAAGAAGTGTGAAGAGGGCCTTCCCTGCCACTATGGATGCTAGTAAAGGACTAGACCTATAGCTGTCACCAAAAGAGAATGGTTGTACATCATGTCCATGTCCAGGAATGTTTGGGAGGGGATGTTTGCAGAGGTGTGGTGGAATTTTGCACAGTGGGATTCTCTTGCTAGCTAGTCTAGTATGTATATTACTTCTGCTTCTACCCAAGCGACTCCACATGTTTAGGCAACAAAACCTTTTTTGCTGAATTTTTTCTATTTTCTAGCAGTGTTGTTGGTCTGCATAATGACCAACAAACTATATTTTTATTAATACAGTGGTACCTCTACTTACGAGCAAAATTCGTTCCAGTCGGCTATTCAAGTGCCGATACCGAAGGAATTTTTTCCCATAAGAAATAATGAAAATTAGGTTAATCCATTTCAAACCCCCAAAAATACACTTACAAAAGCTCCTACTTGACACTATCTACAACTCTGTTGCGGAGACCAAACCCTCGATGGACACCGACGCACCTCCTTCTACCCCTTCTTATTTTTCACGACCCTCACAGCAATCTTTTCCTTCACAGCATTCTGATTCCTCCTTACCTGGAGTTTACTTGGAGAGAGTTCCAGGGGTCAACGCCCCTGTGGCCCGGTCTGTGACCAGGCCTCATGTTGGATCAGAGCCTGATCAACCAGGCTGTTACTGCTGGTCGCACGCAGTCCAACGTACGAACCACAGCCTGGCTGGTCAGGCACCGACTTTAGGTGCCTGTCCAGTGCCTGCTTGAAGACAGCCAGGGGTCTATTGGTAATCCCCCTTATGTATGCTGGGAGGCAGTTGAACAGTCTTGGGCCCCTGACACTTATTGTGTTGTCTCTCAACGTTTACTGATAGTCGCTGAGGAGACACAGTGTGGAAAATAAGTGTGTGTAACCATAAAGTGCATATACTCATTTGAACCAACATAAGAGGAATAGCAGTGAACATTAAATAGAAAAAAATATGGACTATAGTGTAAATTCTAGAGTGCCGGTGGAGTAACGGTTACTGTGGGTTACTGGCCTGGCAGGCCAGCGAATTATTGCCAGATTCATTCAAAATAGGAGGGGAAATTAACAAACAGATATTGAACTAACTAAATAATATAGCGAGTGGCAAGGATATATATGTGCAGTGACAGTGAATTAAATCTGTAGTAAGAGAAATAGTAATAAA